>VDFB02325218.1:30214-84638 GCA_007258455.2 Sequoia sempervirens | reverse complement strand
GATTTCTAAGTTATGTCCAATTTAGGTTTACATTTTATGGTTTTCTATTTACAATTTAACGTTATTTATTTTTTAAATGCAATTTAAAACTATTAAAAATTGAAATAAAACGAATTAAAGAAAAAAAACTTAAATACTAATTAAAAAACAAAAAAACAAGATACAAAGCAAAAAAGGGCAGAATTCAACCAACCTGGAGGTCTCAGAGGTCAGGTGTGTTGACGGGAGGAGGTGATAGTCGAAACACGCTTGAAGCAACAACCTCCAAACGCGTACGCGCTCTTGATTGACTTCTCTTAATTCGGAAAAAATAGTGGATAAAATGAAAAGCCAGCAGTTTATTTAAAAAAATAAATACTTTTTGAAAACGCGTACGTGTTATTAAACGTGTACGCGTTCGTAATGTGTACACGTTTCGTAACGCGTACGCATTCTAGGTTCACGTACCCGTTGCTGAGCACGTACGTGTTCGGATTTCGGTTCGGGTACCTATTCCATAACACGTATGCATTTTTAAAAAATGCGTACGTGTTTTATGCGAAATTTTTTTTGTTGCCCAAAATTTCCCCTCTTCGTGTACTCAACTTCTTGCTTTTACCCAAAAGATCAAGGAAAACACTCTCAAACATGCAATATACCCCAATTGCTTAGACAATGCATATTTCCTGATAATGTGTGCAACTAAAAACTAATAACATGTAATGAATTGATGTAGGTGATAATAATTAAATAATCCTAATTGAACTAGGGTTGTCCCTTTTATATATTTAAGAAGTTGTAAGAGCATTGTATGAAATTGTAAGATGGGAATTACTTATGAAATGTTATATGACACATAAGAGAATAAAAAAGGGGGGTTACACTAGAATATTGATTAGAAAATTATGAAAATCATCAAGATTGAATCTTAAATAATGGATTTGAATATGTCAAAAATGGAGTGTCAGTTATGAGGAGGAGGATTTGAATTTTTTTGACAAGATGTAAAGCATTTTCTAAATACATCCTATAAACCAAGTCAAGGAATATGGTGTTGGAATTTGTGCCATTTTTAGGTCATTATTTTGGCTCATGGCTTTGGTAAACCATACTTGGTTTATGGTTTAAATTTTTCCTATTTATGGGTGCTTGAGATGGAGAAAGCATAATGATTTTATAGGTATCATCATGTTACTAGAAATCACTCCATATGAATCACATGTTGATGATACTACTATAAGGGTATGCACATGAATATTTTATTGTAAATGATATTATTATCAAATAATATAATTGGTTCATGTTTTTGGTTGTGGGATTTTTCTTCCAAGAGGACTTTCCCATGTACATAATTATGTTATAAATTTATAATTTATACATTTTTCTTGTAACTAAAATTAAATCTATTTTGCATATTTATCTCTTGATAGGTTAATATGGGAAGTGCTTCCACACCTCAAATTCCTTTTAAAATACTATCAAAGTCTTAATTAGTTTACATCCTCTATCTTATTATGCAATACCTACATACCACCAAAAATGTGTAGAGATGGACATTTTTAATGTTACAAATGATACAATTTGTGGTTCTATTTGAACTTCATAACTTTATATTGTTTGTTTCCATATGCTATTAAGTTCTTATATATGTTTCACTTGGTCTTTCCATTTAGGAGCAGGCTATCCATAGCTTTGATTGCTGAAATGGGAAGGCATATTTCATTTACACATAGGACATAAAAATGTATGCAAAATGGGGAAGCAAATCCAATTTGAATTCAACAAATTTGAAAAAAATTGTATCTAGGGTTTCAAAATTTAACTTATAAATGCATTTTGAACTCTAAAAAGTTTGAATTTTATATACTTGGTGCTCGATATGCAAGTCGGGTTGATGAAGTTTGGAGAGACGAAGTTGAGGTTGCGTTCGTCGGAAAGAAGAAACCAGTTTGCTTGCCATCACAGTCTTGGTTTGCCACACGCAGGGAAAGCAACTAGTAAATTTAGAAAGTGAAAATGACAGTCGAAATGATAATATTTTTGTTTTTTTGTCATATTTAACAGGGTTCAATTGAACCCATGTTCGACTAAAGCCATTTAAATATGATTTTTTTTATTTAGGGTTTGTGGGTTCAGTCGAACCGATGGTTCAACTGAACATATGTGTTTGGTTGAACCTATAATGACGTTCGGTCAAACCATGTGGTTCGACCGAACCCCTTGAGTTTGGGGAAAAGGAAAAAAATGAAATTTATTTCCTCATATAATTTGTAAACCACTATTCTAAAGCCACCCAGGAAATAATATAAACAATACATAATGGTCAATATATTCAAGTTTCTGAAATAGATATGTTGGGTAGAAGAGATGTTGATAGACAAACAAACTAGTGTAATGAATACCAAGGTGAAGTGTACACCAATCAAGCAATTAATTTCATAAGCAGCATGAGAGACCATGGCTATCTCATACATGATGAAAAACCATAGTGTATCGATTATACAAACCTCGGTGATAAACAAAGAAAGACACTTAACATAATTATGGAACACTACCATAATAACCAAAAGCCATCACCATTGTTGATGATAATTCAAGGAACAACAGGAACATGAAAGTCCTATCTAATTGGTGCTATTAGTCAATCTCTTGAAAATGCAGCTATTCTGGGCCGTTCTCCCATTCTATTACTTGCACCAATTGGAGTTGTAGCATTCAACATAGGAGCATCCATAGTTCATTCAAAATTGAGAATTCCAATAAGAGATTTTTCTCTACTGGAAGGAGCAAGACTAGCAGGTTTTCAAGAAGAAATAGTGCACACATCAAATACATTTTGCTTGATGAAATGAGCTTCATTGGCCAAAACTTGCTAGAGAACATAGATTCTCGACTTCGACAAGCATTCCCACAAAATGAAAAAAATAATTTTGTAGGTATACAAATGATTATATTTAACAAAAATAACTACTTTATATTCTAATATAAGTAATTTATATATATAAATTTTAGATATAAATGTAAATAGTATTGATAATAATTATCATTGTCATTGATTATCTTTTAGGAATATCTATGATTTTGGTTGGAGACTTGGGCCAGTTTCCTCTAGTTAGTGATAGACCAACATATGACAACAACCAGAGAGCAAATTTACTGTGGGAAGAATTCAAAATAGTGGTTACCCTGGATAAAATATTCAGACAAGATGGACAAAACATCCATCAACAAAGATTTCGTCAACTATTGACAAATCTAAGAGATGCAAACCCAACAATTGATGATTGGAATTTTCTTATGACAAGAACTTGCATTACCATAGATGCAACAAGCAATGAGGAGTTTGACAATGCTATTCATTTGTTTGCCACAAATGATAATGTTCATAACCATAGCAAGGAAATGCTATACTCATTGAAGCGTCCTGTTGCACATAGTGTTGCAACAAAATCAAGAAGTATTAATGTAGTAGAAGGATGCTCAAATGATGAGCTTGATCTAGAATTGTTGATCTGTAAAGATGCCAGGGTAATGTTGACCTCAAACCTTTGGATACAAGCAGGTCTTGTGAATGGAGCTTTAGGATATATTAGAAAGATTGTATACAAACCTGGAAGTGGTCCACCAGAACCACCCACATATGTAATGGTTGAGTTTGACAGCTACTCAGGAATACCGTTTGATGATCATAATCCAAATACAATTCCAATTATAACAATACAAAGGGGGAGGACAATCCAAATGCCATTAAGATTGGCTTGGGCATTGGCAATTCATAAATCACAAGGTTTGACTCTTTCAAAAGCCACCATTGATATTGGACCAAGAGAAAGAATAGGATTAACATTTGTTGGCATATCCCCTGTAAAGTCTTTGGACGGCCTAAGAATTATGCCACCATTCACATATCACCATTATGAGAAAATGAAAAAGGGTAGACAACTTGCCAAGTGCAAGGCTAAAGAAGACAAGCTCAAATTTTTAGAAAATAATTAATGTAAATACTTTTTGTAGAAATTTTCTTCAATGGATTTCATACATGTGTTCTATTTTGCCACCATAATAATTGCTAATATTATATATACTATTATATATTCTTTCACAATGTCTATTCAATAAATTTGCTTCAATGGCTTCAATATATGTGTTCTTTTTCAACACCACAATAATTGTTAACATATATTAAACATAATTGTCTACTTTTCAACTACTCCATTGTATGTTTTTATAATTTGTATTGATTAAAAATAAATGATAATTTTTTTTTTATATAAATTTAAGAATCTCAAGTTATTTATTGAATTCAATTTCCAATATAACTTACATATGAAATGTTTTTAATCTCTTTTCAACATGCCTGTTTGCTAAATAAAGATCATGTAACTTTGCATCATTTTTATATGGTTAATGTAAAATGAATTCCTAGATATGTGTTCTAATGGTCATTTTTGTGTTTCACTTTATACTTTAATATTTATTTCTAAAAGTTTGTAATAATTTACTTAATATACTAACCTTCAAGAAATTGTGTCTATATATATCAATTCCATTAAATCTAAAGTGATTTACTTTCATAGCATGCATTTTATTTATGTTTATTATCCTTTATGCATTTTTCAAATTAGTTTAGAAATTATATTTTTTCCCCATTTAATAGTAATGTAAGAGCTAATAATAATTTTCATGCAGAACAGGAAAATGTTTGATCAAATCTGTACAACATGAGCGTATAATTGGTTGTCAAATTATCACTCATATCTTCCACCCAATGTCCTCCTTCGTATAGAGGAACTCAGTGTTTGATATTGGGTGAGAGATATGATGGTGAAGAGAATAAATAACAATGGACCATAGACTTCTCAAAGAAAATTTTCCAATTATGTTGTATATTTTAACTCCCTATATGAAACAAATATCAAAATGTGCTTAGATGTCAAATTTCATCATCTACAGATTAAGATTATAGATTTTTGTGATTGGTCAATTGCTCTTTACCATGAGATTTGAGATCTCTACCTCACCAGATGCATATGGAACATTACAATCAGACCAACAATAAATATCAAAAAACACACTCTATCTGATGAACTGAGTATGAAGTTTATGAGATTTTTCAAGGGACCATCCAAAATTAGTAATCACATGGGCCCACGCGAGGAATAGATTCTCAAAACTCTTAAGTTTAGGTACTCCATTAGATTCATGGTGCATTAGGTAATGCCATAATTTAGGTTGTTACATGAAAACTATGGTATACCTACCTTGTTTGCTGTGAAGTCCAACTTGACAATTAAAGTTCAAACTAATCTTGATGATACTGAACATGGAGAGTTATTACCAATGCACCCATGGTTAAGGAGATGAAATGATTGTACAAAAAATATGTGACAAATGTTCCCAAACTATATAAGCATTGTATCTATGAGTATATTCAATTTTGATAATATTTTAAAAATTGTGTGTTAGATTTATTATTCATGCATAAATGTTTAGTTAAGTGGAAATATTTTTAAATCTTTATTCGACATTTTTTTGCAAAATCAATCTTTAAACATAGTATTTATGCCTCAATTCAATCAAATATAAAGTTTAATTTTCTCTTATGAAATTATATTTTTTGGTGGTATTTCAAATAATTTTTGTGACATCTCAACATACTAATCCAATTAATATGTTATTCAAATGGTTAAATTTTTTATTCAAAAATCTATTTAAATCAAAATAAATAATCAACTAAGTGCTTGAAATCTTATAAAAATTTAGATAAAATTATTTATCAACTTAAACACATAATACATGGAAATTATTATACTAATAATGCATAAAAACAATCTAAATAATGCATAAAAAACATATGATCAAAGAAAATCTAAAATATAAAACAAAAACATTTATATATATAAAGTTTTTTTCATTATTTATATTATGCACAATTTGTATTACTAAAAAATATTATTTTTGAATTTTATTTTATGAAAAATTATGTATACTTTTGTTCTTATCATTCCTAAATGCTAACCTTAATTTTATTGTTTTTTTATTTTCAGTGAATAATATGGGAGATTCACAGAATGAATCAAAAATCATAGTTGAAAGCCTAACATACTTTGTAAGGTCAAATGATTTTGTTGAAACCCCTATCGACAAATGTGCAAGAACAGTTTTAGAGTGTTGCAATAAGATCGTCAAAGAAATTGAAAGTACAAGCTTAATGATCGATGATATCGAAGAACTAGAAATAATGACAATGGAAGATGTTGCAAAAAAGGTTCATGAGGCATATAGTATAGTAGCTACATTTCCAAATATGCTCAAACAAGTATATCGTGATCACTATGAAAATAAAGGTCATAATACCATTCTCATTGCTGAAGAATTTGTAATGTATTTACACCATTACAATGAAATGTTTTTAGTATAATCACTTCTTATTTGACCTTCAATACTTCTTATATTTACAAATTTTGTACACATTGCAAGAAAGGTTTATTAATTTTGCAAAACTTATATTATTTTGTTTAACTTATATTATAACATAAAAATAATACTTAAAAAAATAAAAATCAAGAGGATGTGTGGTAACATATAAGACTTCCATTTCTAATATTTTTTCTTTTGACAACATATTTTGTGCTATTCATTATTTGTAATGTACGTGGTGTTTTTAAATGTGTGGTATTAAATATATTTTTAAAGTGGATGTGTGCCAAATCTATATGAAATATTAAATGTGCCACAAATATAAATTAAATGTTTCAAATGTTTAAATTTTTTTTTACACATTTTATCCAATGTTAATTTCAAATTTTAAATGATTTAAAAATTAAAAGAAAATTCAAGAGGATGTGTGGCAACATATAAGACTTCCATTTCTAATATTTTTTCTTTTGACAACATATTTTGTGCTACTCATTATTTGTAATGTACGTGGTATTTTTAAATGTGTGGTATTAAATATAATTTTTAAGGGGATGTGTGCCAAATCTATATGAAATATTAAATGTGCAACAAATATAAGTTAAATATTTCAAATGTTTAAATTTTTTTTACACATTTTATCCAATGTTAATTTCAAATTTCAAATGATTTAAAAATGATGTTGTACAAATAATAAAAATTAATTATATATATATGTAAAATTTGATTTACATCTATATAATTGAAAAAATTGAATGCCCTGATAAATCTCCACACACTTTTTATAAATTAAATTTTAAGATTTATATTTATATTTTTAAGAAATTATTTAATAAATGTTTGCAAATCAATCTTAACCTAATACATTAAACCTAACTATATCTCTAACCCAAAACCTAACCCTAAGCATAACCATAACCATGATGTAAATCCTAACCCTAAGCATAACCTTAACCCCAACTATTACCCAAACCCTAACTATATCTCTTAACCCTAAACTTGACCCTAAACCTAATGCTAATGCTAATCCTAACCCTAATCCTAAACTATTCTTCATGCTAACCCTAACCCTAATTTTGATGCAAACCCTAACCCTCATCCTAATGTTAACCATATTTCTAACCCTAACTATATCTCTTAACCCTAACCATAAGCTTAACTATATCTCTAGCCCTAATCCTAACCTAAAACCTAAACCAAAGTATAGCTCTTAACCCTAACCTAACGATAATCCTAACCCTAACCTTGATCAAGAACATAACTATAACCCTAATCTTGATAACCTTAACCCCAACCAATTATTACCCCAACCCTAACTATATCTAATAACCCTAAACATGACTACAAACCTAAATGTAACCCTAATCCTAATGTTAACCCTAACCCTAATTTTGATGTGAGCCCTGGCCCTCATCAAAATGTTAAACGTATTTCTAACCCTAACCCTAACCCTAACTATATCTCTAGCACTAATCCTAACCTAAACCCTAAGACTAACTATATCTCTTAACCCCAACCTAACCATAATCCTAACCCTAAACTTGATAACCTTAACCCCAATTATTACCCCAACCCTAAATATATCTATTAACCCTAAAATTGACCCCAAACCTAATTGTAACCCTAATCCTCATTCTAACCCGAAGCCTAATCCTAAGCTAATCTTGATGATAACCCTAGCATTTAAATACTAAATTATATATATTATTTTGTAAAATTGAATTACAAATATTATACTATCATATTATAATATATTAATTATTATTACGCCGAAGGCGTCCTACACTTAGTATTTGTAAGGAATTTTCACCTCCAACGGTGTAGATTGCTCGACAGGCAATCGCCTGCTATGAAATCCATCTCAGGTGTTCATCATTTTTCCCGGATGAAACAAAGTAGAGCAGTTATTGCAGCTAGGAAATATCCGAGAAAATATATGAGTAGCAGTTCTCCTGGGAATAGAGCAGTTATTGCACCAAGCTGGGAAATATCTGAGGAGCACTTATTGTAGAAAATATCGACATTGTTGAGAGCAGGACATATTTAGATCCCAATTTCTATTTGAAGATAGGCTCCATGCTCAAGTTTTACAACCCCTTTTTATGGTGAACGACACAGATTGACTGGGACTATGATGTAACAAATCTTAGTCGTTCATCATTTTTTTCCCTTTTTCTACTATTTTTCACCGTTTATTGTTGCTTTCCTCGCCGCTCTTGGTTAGCACTCCTCCACATCCTGGACAATACGACACTGGAAAGAGCATAGGCAAAGCTTCTGATGCTGTGAGGCAATAAAAATTTCCACCCCTCCACCATCTAAAGATTTGTAAGTCATCAACATTGAAGGCCAGTTTTCACCCCTCTGCCGTTTGAAGATCCGCCACCACAGAGCAATCACATTAAGCATCAACACATAGATCCATGAATTTTTTGTTGTTGGTGTATGTGAAGGTGTAGATGGGTAGTAGAGATACCATTTTAGATTGTCGATGTTGAGGTGGAGTAAATGGGGTGGAATTAAAGCATCGATTGTGATTTCCTTAGCTTGAGGTTTTCTCCTAGGACAATACACATAGCCCACATAGGCCACGCTATGGGTTAAAAACATTATTGATTAGATTTTCAACATTAGGGTTACTTTGGAAATCCAACATAATATATGGTAAAAGAATGACAATATCCGGTGTGATTTGCGAATAGCTGGTGTCTGTGAAGGGGTAGATAGGTAGCACAGATGCATTTTTTGGTTGTAGCATATGGAAGTTGCATTCTATGTCAGCACCGACACCTTGCATTTACTATAAAATGGGTTGGCATTAATAAATATTATATGATGATGTTACAATCTTTTCAAATTCCTTGGTGTTGGCATAAATATCTGCAAGTGGGTGTCCAGAGTGAGGCCTTGATTCCTGAGAATAAGTACAAACCAGTGTATTGTAGAAAGAAAGAATGAGAGGGAGCATTCACTTGGTTTTCCCCTATTTCCCTTTTTTGTAGTTTTCTCTATTTTTTGGAATTCCTTTTGTAGTAGTGTAGAGTGTTGTTAAATACATTTTTAATAGGATTCAGGTCATGTTTCCATTTTTAGGGTTTACAAGGGAAGGCAGAAGGATGGGGCAGAGGAGGCAAGGGCGCTAAGGAGTGGTGTGGCTATGGAATTTAGTTCTACACTTTCCATTACATTTTCTTGTAAGTTTCTAAAACATTTTTTAACAAATTCATTTTTTGGATTCCTTCAATCATTGCATTCCATGAGATGACATCCCTTTTAGACATTTTTTCAAACACTCTCATGCCTTGTTTGTGCTTCCACATTTTGCATAAATGTGTACTAGCGCATTTCTAGCTATAATATCTGACAGAAATTCACCTTCCATTGTGCCTAAATGGATGTCTGTACCCTATTCTAACGCTCTCATTTTGATACTGGTAGAAAAGGAATTGGCCAAAGTTGTGGAATTTGGATTTATGTCTGTTGATTGCATTTACATGAAAGCTTCTAAGGACTTTTCAACCAACCTACTTCAAAGATATCCATGCAGTCATGATTTTTCACGAGGTCACATTTCTTTTAGGCAGATGGGAAACAGTTCACGTGACTTGTCTATGCTTTGACATTTTGCATGAATGTCTATAGGGCACTTGCAAATACAACATCTGTCAAAATCTATAATGCTTTGAGGAATGCCCTTCAATATTACTGAAGATCTTAGGTGCTTATTATTGAGCTAGGGAGATTGATGGACACTGGTAAATGAAATCCAAGAATCAAACTTTTAAGCCGAGCAATCTTGATGATATGAAGATTACACATACTAGCAAAAAATCACACTATTCCAGTCCTTGTTCTAAAGTTCCTAGTTTGGCACAAGCAAGGGAGTAGCTGGCGTTGCTTTTGTCGAATTGTGGTTGTCTAGAAAACCCAAAATCTGCATAACATTGGTTATGTCAAGTTTTCGCCAGCTTCTAGCCTTTTGATCATACAATTGTATTCCCTTTTTTCCTAATGTACAATTTGATATTTTTACACACCATGCAAAAGTTGTGCATATAAGGACCTTTATCGGTCCTTCAGAAAATAGATGTGTTAGAAGACTATGGTTTGTATCATAGTTTGAAAACTCAGATTTGAGAAAAACTTGGCATCACAAATCTTGGCTCAGGTTTGGGACTAGGCAAAAACTGGGCAACTTTTTTTTAATATTAATACATAAAATAAACTTAAATAATGTATGAGACATGTAAGGAATAAATTTGGAGAACACACCAATCTATTTTGATCATATTATCATCACTTAGATTTGGTATTGACTCAGCAGAAAAAAAGTATAAATGGAACTCAATTACTCAGAATTTAATCAGGACACTAAAACCAATGAAAAATAGTTCATAAACAAGGGAAGAACACTGTGTTTTTTTATAGCAGGCCAAATAAAGGGAGAAAAAAGAATTATTTTCTATCTAGGGCAGCCCAAAGCAATATTAAGAGTTCCACAACCTCATGGTAGAGTATGCCCAAAACAGTATTGCACAACCTCATGACAAATGCTGCTTATAATATATGTTGGCTAAGCCTACATTTGGGTGAGGCATTTTGTCAAACGCTATGCTTCCATGAACACCCTATTAAAACATTAGCAAACAACCTAAAAACCAACAACATAATCATGAGTTTCCCTATGCTTGAATGTCATTCCCAGCACTATCATCAGGATCTTCTCTGTCGGGTTGTTTAGGAGTAATAACAGGGTCTTTTGCAAGTTTGATTTTCTCCTTTGCTTTAGAATAAAAATAGTTCCCCTGATTTCAAATTAAATATAGTTGTTACTGTGTATGGTTATGTGATTGTTTTGATGTTTCTTAATTTCAGCTTGGGGTTTTTAGTCAACCCGTGTGTTTTCTTTAAGCATAGTAGTTTCAAATATAAATTCAATTTTATAGCCAATGATCTCACACAGATTGATGTGTGTTTAATGCCTCCCTTTTCTCTGTTGATACTTTTGCATAAAAGGTTAATAGGTATGATGTAATTGAGATTTTAACAATCGGGGGATGTTATATTTGGAAGGATGAAAACTTTTTTCAATTTTTTTTGGAGGGGCCCTAAATAGTTTTGATAGTTTATGTGCATTTAAATAACAAAGATCAATTTTTTTTGCCTAGTAATAATTGTTGGGTTTTTTCATAACTAACATGTGAGCATTTCATGTTATTAAAATTTAAATCATTACTCATTGCTTTTATTGATAACTGACTCTGTTTATGTTTAACTTGCAGAATTTTCCCTTGAAAAGGGGGGCATGTCTGCAGAAGTTCTTGAAAAAGCATTCAATGCAACAAAACATGCACTTCTTCAACATCCATTGTGGATGAGAGGACTAATGGTGTTTCTAGAATTTGGAAGACTATCAAGGATTTGGAAATTCTGATAAAAAGCCAACTCCACTCTCTAAATCTCTAAATCCAACTCCAGCTCCTCATCTCTAAATCTTAGCTTTTTGTCTCAATCATCTATTCTAATAATGAATCAATAACCATCTAAATGGCCTGCAAGTTGATTCTTACAATTTGTTGTTTTGGAATTGGAGGTTATAATGCACAAACACAATGGCAAATTAATTCATCGACTTTTCTGAGTGTACCTAGTCAAAAGTACTCCAATTATCCATGCTTTTGGATGCAAGTCATAATCTTACACAGTTTCTAAGTTTTGATGCACCAAAGTATTCACAACACTTTACCAAAAGCATGTAGTTGTACAATCAAATGCAATTGATGCTGCTACCACCCATCAATACTGGCCCAAAGACATATTTTCCAAATTTGCATCATATTCAGCTCAAGTTATTCTCCATCATCCCAACATCCTCATTTTTGTACATGCTCAATGACATCCATGTCATGTATCTTCCTTTTATAGTCATATTTCATCCAACCTTGGCTAATACTTGCATTCTCTCCAAATTTTCTCTTGTTATTTCTAGTGTGATATTCATTTAGTAGAGGACATCAAGAGGGACATGAGGCCATGGTTTGCATCCTTATTCATTATCCTGGTATTACCAGTTTATTCCCCCATTCTATAATTCTCTACTGAAAATTAATATTATCCTAAGTAATAAATGTGCAATAATTCCATTTAGTGTCTATTACCTCTCTTATCCCCTTTTCAACATTTTTTAAAGGTATGCTAATATTTTAATTTAGGGTTTGTGACAAAAACAACCGATAGAACCTTAGGAGACTCAAAACACTCCTTTAAAAACATCTTAAATACCATAAGTGCCTGATTACTATTGAAATTGGAGACACCATAGTTGGAAGACTCACTAAAAACTTGCGAGTTTTTTTGAGTTTAACTTGTGAGGACGAGTTTTTGCGAAAAACTCACGAGTTTTTGCCAAGTTTTTTGAAAAAACTCAGCTTTGCAAAAAAAAAAGTGTTTCTAATGAAATTGAAACAATTTTTTAAGTTTATGAGTTTTTCCAAGTTTTTGGCTAGTTTTAAAAAACTCTCCAATTTTTGGCTTGGAGAGTTTTTCTTTGGGGCAAGTCTTCCAACTATGGGAGACACAAAACCTATGCCCAAGTGTGATCCGGTCAAGGATAGGGAGATAAATTAATAGCATCTTGCTCTAATAGCCAAAACCCAGATTCAATACACATATCCTTGATGCACCATGAAGCAACTTAATTTTATGGTTCTAATTCAGATTTAAAATTGCACAAGGAACCATGAGCAACAACACACATTTGAAAACCAAAATTTATGGTAGGCTTTCAAATAAACTTATTCCATTCACTTGAACTCTCTTTACAAAATCTGAAACAAGTTTTTCCAACCCCTCTCTGTTAGTTTCCAATTTAGTTTATAAGAGTTTTCCTTGACCCCTGACCCTTAGCATTCTCTTGTACCGTTATGTGAATGCTTCCAAAAATCAAAAAATCATATTTTTTCTTCTCTTGTAGATGTTGATTGCCTAATGCTCAGGATGCTCTTGCATTGAAGTGTTCCAACACTGTTCGAGATCAAGAATTGGGAAGGAAAACCCTTCCCACTACTGGAAATGCTTAGAAATTATAGCTCCTGTAAAGCCTTGCCCTTCAGCCACAAAAAACCAAGTCTTAAATGCTATTATATTGATTTACTTTTATGTTTGAAAACCCTAGTGTTGTCATTTGAATATCTCCCTGCAAAGAACAACACTTTCAAAATCAAAACACTTTAATTATGGTGTAAGAGTAAATTGAAGTTTTATGTTACTTATGATTTACTCTGTATGTCTCTTTTTAGGCAATCTATTTCAACAGTTCACAGTGGTGACAACTTACATTTTCTAATTCACTCTGCAAACGTAAGTGTTCCCCTACAAAAACTATTTTTAGGTTAGGCTACCCAGATATACCCACCACATTACTAACCCCAAGGAAATTAAATAATGCACATGATCTCAAATAGCTCCTTGCTATTTTTTTTTTATAGCTTGGGAAAATCCAATTTCGATCTTCAAAATTAGGGATTTATATCTTCTGAGAAGATATAACTTTTGTGTTGGAGTAACATGAATGCTTATATCAAGTTTTAGCTCATACAATACAGATGTACATATTATTAAAGCAAGAATTTGTTGAGGATAAGGTTTGCTAAAACAGGAAAAAACAATTTAAAACCACCAAATAAACATAAAATTCATTTCACAGTTTAAAAAAACTACATGTGAAGAAGTAAATAGGGATCTAACACTATGTATTACAATAATATCACATATGAAAACAACCAATAATATGTGCCTGCTTTCCTGCTGGTTTGTGACCCAATCAAGCTAAAGATGCATTCCAATTTCAAATTCCTATATAAAATAAAGCATGCCTAGCTGTCTGTACCACACCCAAAATTATTGATTTATCATGGCTGGCCTTCATCATTGAAGTGATTTTCTGCTCACTCTATATATTTAAATTTTCAATCCATAGCCATGTTGGCTATGTTCTTATTACTCTATATTTCTCAGCATCACTTCTACAGTTCTTTCAGTAGTTTATTTTTTGTTGTTATCTTATTAGTCTGTAATCTTATTATTCTATATTTCAGTAGTTTATTTTTACAAATTAACTACTGACATGGGACTTGTAGTTTATGGGTCGACAAAACTATTCCGATTTATTAATAAATACATTTATCAGAATAATGTCTTCGGCGTACCCATTGCACCCCACGGTGCGATTGCTAGTAATAATTTAATATAAAATATATAAAAATAAAAAAAATTAATTTAAAATATTGTATGTTGCGTCACGATTGCTACTAGCATATATATATATATATTTTTAAATGTCACATAAAAGTGCAATAGACGCCTCAAGAAGGATATGTCTTGGTGTATTTTATATATATTATTAAAATAATATATATATGCTAGTATTTATTATTTTGGTATTGATTAATGAATAGTTACATAAATTTTAATATGAATAATATACATAAAGATAAATTTAAAATAATTAATTACATGATATTACTAACATAATTTTTTTTTTATATGATATTTTAGTGTTCAATCAATAGTCTACATATGCTATATTAATAGATCAAAAATATGACAATAACTTTCACAACTATTCAAACATGACTCATGATACTCACAATTAATTTTAATTGCTTAACTTGCAAACAAGGATGTCTTTTGAAAAATGAGATAATATAAGAAGAAACACTTCTTACAAACATGATATTAACACCCACAACTATCCAAACGTGAATCCTAACACTCACAACTAATTTTAATCGCTTAGCTTGGAGACAAGAGTGTCTTTGAAAAATGAGGCAAAAAGGACAAACACTTCTTTCAAGTGCTGGTAGAAAATTATAACGCGATTCGGTTCCAATGAAAGCAATAAGTGGCAAACTTTAATGGTACTGCTGAAACGTATGACTCACATAAATCTTTGTTGAAATAATAGAAAGCACAATCCTAATCCTAATCTGCCTCTGCTTTCAAGACACGCGTTTTATTCTATGACCATCTCTTATATCATAAATGCTGTTGTCTTTCATATTCCTTGACTGTATAATGCATATAGTGAGCAATGTCATTCTCCTCTCTTAACTTGATGAAAGAGCTATATTGATGTTGTGAGTATTAAGTCGATGTGACTTCTATCTAATAGGGCAGTGTTATCATTATGAAATTGTTCAAAACTTGCTTAAACATGTTGAATTGAACACTGCTGCTTATAATGCATACCTGTAGCATTTATTACTTAATCTTTTGTTGTAACAGAAAATGGCTTTGCTCTTTACTACTGTTTCATTATATGTGTATTCACCAATATTCAACAACCTAAAAACATCATACATGTTTGTCTGTTACTTGATCCTTCAAAGCTCACTTTGACTGAAAAATAGAAATAGGCCATTTAATGAGGTATTGCCAATTGTTCATTAGCCCTGTTCACTATTGTATTTCTGCCCTTGAATAACTTTGTAACTAATGATTATCATTGAAAATAGATACTCCATCTAATGTCAAAGCTCACTCCATTACTGTCTCATTGGCACTTGTGACATTGTTTGCCTGTTTGATAAAAGATAATGCATATCTGTATCTTCCATTATTCTTAGATGCTAACTTAAAACATAATTTGCTGCTTTTTGTTGAAGAACTCGTAGAAAATTAAATTGTTGCAAATCTGTCCTGTACTTGAATACTTTGTTTCTCTTCAAAAAAAAAGTAGAGCTGAATAGAAAATGAAATAGATGAGTGCAATATGCTGCTTTACATATCTGTTATCAATATTCATGTACTTCATATGAAAAATGTGAATACGCCATTTTTTATATGCCAAGCTCAACCCTTATGGGAGCCCATTTTACTCCACATATCTGATAAATGATCTTGAACATGATGAATCTGTTCCTGCACACTGAAACAAACATGTTAGCAAAATAAAAGAACCTGAAAGCTTCCATTGAATTACATTCTTTCTTCCCTTGACTTTTTGCAATTATCTGATGGATGCCTGATCGACTACATGCTATATTTTTGTTGGTAGCATAGAGATATGATAGGATTTGATCCGTCATTGCTTAGAGATTATTTCTAACGTCATATTTTATTTTCCCTGTAGACATTTTTGGAGTTGGAACTGGAGCTAAAAATGAAATGGAGCTAGAGCTGACATCACAACTGGAAACCTCAACTGTCAACGATTTGTCATTCTAGGCAATGATGAATCACCTTCTACCTATGTTTCCATTATTTTCAGTTGTATAGCTTACCATTGTTTATGCATTCTTTCTTTGATTGTAAACATCCAAAAAATTTACTTCCATGGCTTGTGTGGGATTCAACATTTTTATAGAATGAATAAAAGCATTACTATGTAAATCTTTTCAATTTTTTGTTTTAAACATTTGCACAATAAACTATGATTCATATGTATGATGGTCTCACTGATAATCAATGAACACTCAATCAGCAAAACATGGAAAATTATGTACCTAAAAACGATGAACCTCATCCAATTCTACCTCTGCTTTTCATTTTCCTCAACAATGTTGAAACTAAACCAATGAACTTGACTTGACCTGAGGTGTAAGTAAAAAGTGGGTAAAATTTTTGGCGACCTCTGCTAGATGTTTTCCTGCTAAACGTTTGACCAGTTGCCTATGTTATGTATTGGGCACGGAGTCTGAAAATTATGCATCTTAGGACCTAAGGAAAATAGGAAAACTACCTAGGAAAGAAAAAACAACAAATGTGCTTGGACAACACTTAGGAAAAACCAAAATGAGTATGCAGATGCATTTATTATAAGCATGAAACCTAACCTAATATATACAAGACAAGGCTAATGATCATACCTCTAGCGGCCCGCTTTTAAGTTCATCCCACTTAAGAACAACATCACCCACATTGAAATCCCTTACTCTCGCTCTTTTGTCAAAGCTCCTCTTTACTTGCACTTGTTGATATTACATTGCTTGCATTGCTTTTGATCTTTTTTCCTCCAATTCCATCAACTGAGCATAACGCACATGCATAGGATCTCCTTCTTCAAACAAAACTAGCTGACTAGCAAGGTCAAGAGCTGGCAGCTCAGTTGAAATAGACAACTTGGCCTCTTTACCATAGACTATCATGTAAGGTGAATTGTCAATGATTTTCTTAGGCGTGATTCGGTCAACCCATAGGGCAGCCTTTAGTTTAGAATGCCACTCACATTAATTCTCCTGTAGATTCCTCTTCAATATTCTAATCAAATTCTTGTTTGTGGATTCTGCTAATCCGTTACCTTGTGGGTAATAGTTAGAACTATTACTGAGATAAATTCCATGCTTGAGCACCCACTCAGTTACCCTTAGACCAATGAAAGCAAGTGCATTATCAGAGATAATAGAATTAGGGATTCCAAAACTGTGAATAATATCATCATAAAAATTTAGAACAACAGTCTCATTGGCATCCTTTAACGCTGCCGCTTCTAACCAGTGAGTGAAATAATCAGTTGTCGTGATTATCCACTTGTGTCTAGCACTAGATGGAGGATTAATAGGACCTATAAAATCAACTCCCCACCTTACGAATGGTTGTTTAGTCTTAATAGGCTGCAGAGGTAAAGCTACAAGCCTTTCTTTTCCTACAAATAGAGCACACTTTACGCACTTTCTAATGTATGCATGGTTGTCTTTGAAAACATTGGGCCAATAGTAGCTAGCCCACATAATCTTGAATGCAGTAGTCCTTGGAGAGAAGTGGCCTCCTAAATTCCCATCATGAAATTCATGTAATATCTCTTCGATCTGATCTGAATCAACACACCTGAGAAGTACACCACTATGATCTTTGCGATATAAAATATCATTGATCAACACATATGGGATAGATTGCAGCCTATAGTACCTACGTTTTTCCTTATCCAAATCGAGTGGGCATTGACTTGTCTTGAGGAAATGGACCATATCCTTTAACCAGCTTGTTGTTCCATCATCTTTATCAGCTAGACGAAGTACTAAAGCTGTTTCAGATTATTTTGCATATGAAATTCCTTCACAACTCAATTGTTTGCAAAGCCCTTTACCCCTTACTAGCTTGGTAACTTCAATGCTTATGTCATATTCCATGACTTTGGTTATTCAACCTGCCCTTTTCTCATTCAAATCCGTGCTGAGAAGAAATTCTTTGACACTTGGATGGGCTACTCTTAAATGAATTTTATTATGTGATAGCAAATGTCTGAATTTTTTTAGACTTTTGACAACAACAAGGACGTGCTTTTCAACAAAACTATACCTCTGTTCATACTCTGCCAATCCTTTGCTAAAAAAAGTGATTGGCTGTTCCAATCCTTCTGAACTTTGCTGGACCAGCATAGTAGATATCACTTCACTACCCCCATAGGCATACAAGATAAAGTCTTTACTGAAATCAGGGTTCATTAAAGCGGGAGCTACTGTTAAAGCTTCCTTGATAGCTTGAAAGCTATTCTTTTCTTCCTTAGTCCAGCTAAAAATAGTGTTTTTCTTTAACATGGCTATCAAAGGTTTCAATAAATCTGCAATATTAGGCAAAAAATGCCTCACAAAATTAATTCTTCCAATGAAAGACTGCAGCCCCTTTTTGTGATATGGTAAAGGCAGCTCTAAAATAGCTGCTACTCTCTCAGGATCCACTGTGACACCTTGCTTAAAAATGATATACCCTAATAGTTTTCCTTCATGCACAACAAACACACACTTTTTAGGATTGAGAGATACTCCAAACTCCCTGCAGCGTTCAAAAATCTATCTTAGATGACTTAGATGATCTACTGCTTTCTTTGAATAAACGGTGATGTCATCCAAATACACTAGGAAAAAATGATACATAAGGTTGTTGAATGCCATTTCCATTGCCTTTTGGAAGGTTGCACCTATGTTAGAAAGACCGAAAGGTATCTTTCAGTAAGCCATGGTTCCCCATTTAGTTGTAAAACCTGTTTTGAACTGGTCTTCCTCTTTGACAAGAATTTGGTTATATCTTGAATAACCATCCAACAACGAATATCTCTCTGAACTAGAAACATACTACAAGATCTGCTCTATGGAGGGCAATGGGTGACGGTCCTTCAAGGACGCCCTGTTTAGATCTCTGAAATCTACACACAATCTCAACTTCCCATTCTTCTTCCTAACTGGGACAAGGTTAGACACCCAACTAGTGTGTTTAATAGGATATATAATACTACTCTCCATCAGCTTCATAACTTCTTTGTGCATAAGAGGCTCTAGTTTGGGGTTAATTGGTCTCTACTTTTTGCCTGATGGGTTTGGAGTTAGGTTCTAACTCTATAGTATGATGTGCAAGTGCTGGGTTAAAACGTTTTAGATCTTCATATTTCCAGGAAAATATATCACTAAATTCTTGAAATAATTCAATATAAGACTATTTTTCAGAATCTATAACCACTTTTCCAAACTTCAAAGTCTTACCCAGTTCAATCTCCAAATCTGCATAGTGTTCTTGCTGAATCAGCAGGCTGGTTTTATTCTTCTTGGCTTGATCATTTGTATTGAAGATAGATTCCAATGTAACAAGCCCCTTGGGCAACTTGTTAGACTTGAGCTGCACCACCTGATCTTCATAGTTCCCTTTTAGCCTATCTTGATTTGATGCTGCAAAAACGTCCTCTTCTAGCAGAAACTACAAAATCTGTTCATCACTCTCAAAGACTTGCCAATTTATATTATTGTCAGGAATTGATGGCCTAACAATAATTTTAATATGCTAATGATCACACCCCCTTTTAATATTGTTAGGAATATCAAAATGTGCCCCTACGGCAGCTAATCTATCAACATGTTGATTCAGCTTTCTAGGAATTGCAACAATATTGAAAGCAAAAAAATCTTCAATAACATCCCATATTCTATGTTTATATGCCTTTAGAGTATCATTCTTAACAGAAACTAGCCCACTCACCTGATTCACCATGAGCTCACTATCACCATGAACCTTTAGAGCCTTAACACCTCTCTTTCTCGCCCATTCCAGCCTATTAATTAAGCCTTCATACTTGGTTGTATTGTTGGTGCAAGAAAAACTAAATCTAAAGGCTGCATAGTACTCAACTCCATCAGGCAACATAAACATCGCACCTCCACCAACACCATGCTTACTTCTAGATCTGTCAAAAAACATATCTCAAACCTCATTGTGCTGTTCAGAATCAACATCCTCCCTTTTAACCAAATTTGGCATAACCAAACCATCCTCCTGAAACATATAGTTACCCATACTAGCGTCTAATACTAAATCACTTCCAGTGAGATGAGTACTACTTTCAGCCCATTCATCTAAAAGAATATTAGGAATTCCAGTAGTGGATGTATGTGAAATAGGAGCAACATGATCATCTTGGTCAAAAATGACACAATTTGCATTCATCGTACTAGGTATATAAGGTTCAATGATATCCTTTGCAAGTAATTCAGACTTTAATTTTTTAGAAGTGATTTATAATTTATCACTTTTAAAAATAAAGTTTTACAATTTTAAAAAAGCAAGTTGGAATACCATACCTAGCAAGGTTAAATTTAATTCTGCATTTAAATAATATCATTTATTAAAGATGATTAACAAATCATTTTAATAAAGATTTATAATTTGCTTAAAATGCAAAATTAAAATAAGACCCTAAGCCTTAACTTTGCATTTAAATAACATCATTTATTAAAAATGATCAATAAATCATTTTAATAAAGATTTACATTTGATTTTAAAATGCAAAATTAATAAAGAACTCTAAGCATATATTTTGCAAAGCCTTAGAGAAAAATGACTTAAAAGGAATGAATAAAGCTAAAGGGAAAAAGACAAATTGGTCGAATACTTTAGGGTTCGAACCCTAAAATGAAACAAAAATGAGACAAAGACATTCATTTGCATTTTTTAAGTCTTCTCTTTGTTGGGCGCCGCCATTGAAACCCTTTAAGTTTGTCTCATTTTGGCATCTTTGTGACTAGGAATTCTCTTCACAGGTTAAGGGTTGTATTAATTTCTAGATGTATTTAATGTGATTAACATCCTTTAAGTATTATTATGATCTCATATCTTCCTTTGAAATATTCATGTGTTGAGGGTTTTACTAGTTATTGCATCATCATATAAATAGATGTGGGTTCATTATGTGCTAAGGGAAGTGATTTTGGTGTATCACCCATTAATTAGTTTCAATCCTTAAGTTCTTTTATCTCTTTTCTTCCACTTTTCCCCCTAAAATCTTTAGGTTTGAAGAGCAAAAAATAGTTTTTTATTCAACAGGAACTGGCCTAGAATCCAGAGGTCTCATTTTTAGTACTGCATATCCCACATGAAGAATTTGAGTCCCATGTTATGCTAGATTACTGAGCTTAAAAATCTCAGTAGGGTGCAAATTTGATGCATAACAATGGCAAATTGGGATTTCCTAGTAGATTCAAGGTGACACATTGTACAACGTAATAATGCAGGTGGAAACCTCCCTTCTATTTGAGAAGTTGGCGAGGCTAGAGAAACTGTTCAATTTCCATTTCTTCATGTGGGCATTTAAAGCTTTAGTGCAGGCTGTAATGGCAAAGTGCTCCAAATTCATTGTGGAGATGTTAGTTGAGTTGATAGTCTATTTTGGGATAGATACCCCAATTTCCCTCGACACAAAGGATAGGAAAAATGCTTTTTGACAGGTCACCGACCAGTGCCTCAAGCACATTTTTCTTAATATCGATCCTCTTACCATGGTGGCTATGAAGATGATCTTAGGTAAAGGGAATCTGGAGGACAAGGAAAACTTCAGGACTAATACACAAATTGTGTTGCATTTTTTGGCATTGGTTTTGGACAGCTAGACGCCTAAGGCAAAGGTGAAAGCACTTGTGGGCAAGCTTTTTAAGAAGAATCTGCTTGGTGGTTTGGAGGAGACCCAAAAAGTTGCCTTTCTCAGCAAAGGAATTCAACGGCTCTGTGATTTGGACATGGTTAAAGCCTAGGGTGAGGTGGTAAAGCTCTATCTATTCCTTATGGACTTAAAAGGGATGCCATTAGTGAAGCACAAAATGATCATGGCGATTGTGGTCATCTTTCTGAAGAAGATTTTTTAGACATGGAGGTGGTGCACAACTTCGAATGGGTCAAGGAATTTGACCAATTTGCCAAAGCAAATGGTTTCCTATGAGATATGGGTGCCTTTTGTTCCTAGTATCAAGGTGTTGGATTTGGGTTTGGTATGTTTTTGTTGGTTAAATTTTTTGCAAATATTGGATGTCTATGAAGTTTTGGTTTAAATCCATTTTTTGGAAAAAAGGTAGTAAGAATTTTGTATGTATGGGTGGCAAGTTTAGGGTTTGGTTTCTTGTCTTTGACCTGTTCAAGCATCGGTCAACATAAATGGCTTTTTTTGTATTGCCTTAGGCAAGGGTCAGTTGTTTCAATCTTGGGATGGGGTATTTGTGGGTGGGAAAAGGTTTCCCTATTTTTTTTGGATGGCTTTTGTTTGGTTCCCCATAGTCGATGGTTACCTGCATTGTAGACGCACATGTACTCTATTTTTTTTTTTGAAATACAATATAATCAATCTTATGAAGCAAAAATAAATATGTATTCAAATATTTGAAAATCAATAATACTTAATCTATTTAAGAAAAAATATAGATATGTCTGTAGGTGGAGCCCAAGATCACCATTTGCAGAATAAACCATCATGGAAAACAAGAGAAGAAAAATACACTACTTCCCTAGAAAGAGAGTGAAAAATGAGATGAGTAAATTACATATCATACAACCTTTTAAAGGGAAGAAATATCAAACGGGTGAGAAAAATACTCTACGGGAAAAAACCACCTAGAGTAATTACCCTAAGTTAAACTTAATACACTAACTCCCCCCCTTAAGTGCAACTTAGGGAGATTATTATACAAAATGAAATGCAATATGGGTCCCAACTACACAACCATGTTAGGTACCCATTTATGATGCAATCTTTCACAACTAGAGAAGGGGAGAAAAACCCTGTGGGAAAAAACCCCTTTCCAAAATAGAGAAAAGAAAACAAAAATGATGCATGGATGGAGGAATCAATCACACCCCCCAAGGACTACATACATCATGTATATGCAATCAATGATCCCCCCATAAGAAGGAAGAAAAGAGATATTATATCCCCTCCATAATGAAGAAGTTCCAATGTCGATGAAATATGCCTGAAAACAAAAGATGATCCAATGCCTACAAGAAACTCCTCTCCCCTTAGGGAGAAACAAGTCCACTAGACGATGAAGAAGCCACTCCATGTCCAACTAAAAAGAGGAAGGAAATCTCCAAATAGAATAATCCACCACATAATCATGATAAAAAACAACCAAGAAATGTGACGAATCAAGTGAAAGTGAAGGCTCAACAATGTCAACATCCAAAGACAATCTAGATGTATCAATTGTCATGCTAAAACTATCATCAAAGAGGAGAGAAATCCCCTCAAGTATATCTCCCAAATCTGCAAGATGAGACTCCACAAACAAATATGAGATTCTTGGCAAATACTCATCCAATAAAACAAGATCTGAGGGATCAAAAATATCCTGCTATGTTGAAGGATCAACCTTTCAAGCAATAGGATGTGTATCAACATGAGTTTGAAGAACTCCAAAGTTTAGATGACCAATCTCTCCTAAGGAATTATTGTCAACACTAGTAAGAGGGGTGTGAGGAACATAGTCATCATCATCAAAAAAATGAGAGAAAGTATACATACAAGAATCATGATCAACATTAACAACTGCAATGACTTTTCCAGTATCAACCTCTCTAATGAAGAAAGAATTTGTAGTGAATTCTATAGTCTTCGGTACCTCACCATGAGTGATCTAATAGATGAACAAAAGATTTGTGTGCAACTCAGGTATACACAATACATGTCTGAAACAGCCATCACCAATCTCAACATTGCCTACCCCCACAACATCCAAAAGCTTATTATCTCCCAAAAAAATCTTGGAAGTGTCAGTAGGATGAAGACTCAAAACAAGATAGGGAGTAGAACCCATGTGGCGAGATGCTCTTGAATCTAAGAACCATCTATCACGACCATAATGAGCTGCAAAAGTCACTAGTGCATGTATTTTACCCATGTAGTGTATCTTCTTTTCCACTTGCAAATCCCGCATTCTCTGATTGTGCAGGGTTGGATGATGATGTAGATGGAGATGGAGATGCAGAGGCTATAGAAGGAGAATTCACTGATGAGGGCAATGGAATATTGTTTTTCTAAAGAAGATGTGAGAGCTTATCAATCTTCTTCATATAACAATGGTTTTTGTCATGCCCTTTCTTCATGCAATATACACAACTAAATTTCTCCTTCTTAGTTTTGTCCTCTTTTGAAGAGGTGGAAGTCTCATTTGAATTTGTCTTAGTTTTAGATTTCTTCTTCCCTTTTCTCTTAGATCCTTGTGCAACCAATGCATGGTTTATGGAGACCCCCTCTAAATTGGCAAGTTTGGCTTGCTCCCTTATCAACTGGTCACAAAAAGTCTCAAAAGAAGGCATTTGGAATGCATTTCCCAAAGCATCCATGGTGGAGTAAAAGGTAGAAGAAAAGACTGCAAATGAGCCTCTTAGCTTAGACAGAATAAAAAAGATGGACTCCTTATCAGTTTTGCTCTTCCCACATCCCACCAATTATGACCTTACTAATTTGAACTTGAATAGAAAGTCATCAATGGAGGGAAATACATCAGGGGAAAGAGAAGTTAATTCAACTTCTAGTTGCAAGGCACAAAATTCACTGACTTGACCAAATAGGTTATGTAACTTATCCCATATCTCCTTGGGTGTATCACACTCATCAATATGAAAAAGGAGACTATCAAAAATATTCAATTTTATCAAACCCATAGCTTCATCACACTTATTTCTATGGGAAAATATTTCATATTCCCTGGTAGAGTGGGTTGGTTATCACTTAGTATGGACTATGGACCCTTAGATTGAAGTAGCCTATAAATTTTCATCTTCCAGATATGGTAGTTATGGGGAGTTAACAATTCAATTGACTCGGAAGTAGCCATTGCAACAAAAGACAAAAAATACACCAAATTGAAGCCTCCAAGAAAATATCAAATAAGCAACTTCTCCAAAAAACCCTCCAAAAAATATTACTAAGGAAATTAAAAGGATTGAATCTAGAAAATTGGAGAAAAATATTATGCACCTTACTATGTGATTGTTGCAAATTCTCACACCACTAGAAAGCTAAATGTACAACACAAGTCTCCACAACTCAATAACTTCCTCTCAATATGTGATACTTGCTCACACCAATCAAATGCATTGCAATGCTATTTAAATAGCAAAAAATTATGCGACACTGCCAATGTGGGATTGTATAAGAGTGAATTTGCACCCCATGTGCAAATCCCCTTTTTTCCTTTATCCACCTTAGAAAACCAAGTTCAGAGGCTTAATTCCACCTAAGCCCACTACGTGCATCCCACTTGGCGCTTTTTTTGAGTGTCGGTGGAGGCATTTCTGTCGGGGACGCCCGTGTGGCGTGCAAATGTCTGTGTGGTGCGCTTATGTCCCTAGCAGATTCTTATGGATGAACCTACAGAGGCGTTACACTTCTCATTGGAGGTGAGGTTGTAACACCCCCTTCGGCTGACCAACCTGAATATGGCCATTTTTCTCCATCCTTTCTTCAAATTCATCCCTTCAACATTCAATCCAACTCTTCAACTCTTCACCATATCAAGCATTCATTCTTGTACCATCACATTCACTTTCAAGCTCTCAAGCACTCACTTTCACTCACTCCAAGCATTCAAGCATTCAATTGCAGCCAAAGCAACACTCCATCACTTCGATAGAGCAAGTTTGGGACCACACCATTACAATGCAGAGGCTCGAGTACTCTCATTTTCTCCCCCAAACAGCCTTGAGTGCTCTTAGTGGAGGTGGTAAGCTTCCCTCTCCTCTCCTCTATCACTTGGATGAGTAGCATAACGCTATTTTATAGTGCTTCTTTTCTCTTTACTACTTTATTTCCCTTATCTCATTTCCTTGGTTGTTCGTGGATGTGGAAACACCTAAACGGGGGTCTGATTGAGTCAAGCTCCTATACAACCACCCAACATTTTCCCTTTCTTATTGTGTGTAGGAGTACATGGTCTTCGAGTGGTCAGCTGGCGAGCGAATTCCTCAGTGAGATCCTCCTTATTCTTTTTACTCTTACATATTTGATTTATAATATTAGAGAGTGTTTTATTTATTTAATCACATCATTTTGGCCCTGTAGTTAGTTCACTGGGTCGTTAGCTAGTTTTTTTGGTTTGACCTTGTCCTCACTGTTGTTTGGTTGTATGGATGAAAACACATTTTTGAGATACTAGCACATCGCACTGACATCTAGAGACTGTGCTTCTGTCCTTGGACAAAGAGCTTTATGAGACGTAGTGTTAGACCTAGAAACCAGCTCACCTAGCCTCTTACTATGTTTTGGGTCTGTAGAATAACTAAGAGGCCTTGCAGTCCTTGTTATTCTCGCCTCACATTCCCTTGCAATACACTTAGCTGAGGTAAATTACGGAAGCCTCTTGCATCTTGGCCCTCTATGACCTAGGGTCTTGCATGCGGTGGTCCCCCTCTCTCACAGGGATAATTTTTCCCAAAAACACAGCTTCAAAATGAAACTTGGGCCCACACACTCTTCAACTACTTGGAAACCCTAAATATTTTTTTGCAAACTTTATAAATGTATAAAGTTTGATTAAAATGTATCACCAAAGAAAGCCAAACTGGACACCTCCACTCTATTGTGGTAGAAACAAATCATGCCAAGGGGATTTGCTAGTTGTGAAAAATAAAATGTAGGCATCAATGATACCAGTCTTCACGCTAGTCCCCAACAGTAATGCCTCCAATCCATAGTGATTATCAACTACAATTGTAAATCATACTAGAGTAAATTCATAGCCACCATAAATGATTTTCAACCTCTAACACAAAAATGTGCCTCCTTCTATTTGCACAACAATTTTGGGATTTTATTGGTAGCAACACCAAATCATGGATAGTGTATAGCATTCCAAGTTCTCTTAAATGAATTTACACCAAGGATCAAGAGCCTCCTCATAGATTTCAAACTGTTTGAGCACCCCCTCTTAACTGCACCACCAACAAATGAATTCGGGCTCTCTTTAGTAGAAAAACGCCTTAGCAAAAAGATATGCCCCTTCCATAGTCTTAGTGCCTCTATGCAAATGAATCGCTTCTACAAAGGAAATCGCTACCTCCAATCAAGTAGAAAAAAAATTGTTGCCTCCAATCAAGCCTCCAACGTGGAAATTGTGCAGCGAAATATTGGGTGTCTGCAGAATAATTCTTCCTTCTAGAGAAATCAACAACCTTCAAAAATTGCAGCCAAAAATTGCGCCTTCAATACAAATCAATGCCAATGATGCCTCCATTCAACTATCCACAACTTCATACACAAACTAGAATCAACAGGAAAAATTTACAAATAGCCAACTTTGAAATTTGAAAAAATTTCAAATGCCGAAAAAACAAAATAAACGATCTCATACAACCTTCGATGAAAACTCTCAAAGGAAGGATTGTAGAATGGTTGGATTTGATAACATGTAGGTGGAGCCCAAGATCACCATTTGCAAAATATAACTTGACAAAAAATGAGAGAAGCAAAATACGCTATTTCACCAAAAAGAGAGTGAAAAATGAGATGAGTAAATTACATATTGTACAACCTTTTAAAGGCAATAAATATCAAATAGGTGAGAAAACTACTCTATGGGAAAAAACCACCTAGAGTAATTACCCTAAGATAAACTAAATACACTAACAATGTCTAAGTTTATTTCATTTCATTATTTAGCACTTATTATTAATTTGATGACAACTTTCTTTTCTTAATTTACATTGCTTTATGTTTTAAATCTGTATGTAATTTTTTTTTTTGATTGATTAAGCAGGGAAAGGGCCCTAACCCTTACAGATTAGTACAACAGAGTAAAGAACATCAACCATTTAAAACAACATTACGGGGAAGTAGACTTGAAAGAAACTTCCCCTACCCAACAATCAAAAACTTAACCAATACCCTCCCAATAAAACATTTTAGCCCTATTAGTCATAGCAAAAAAATACAACCAATTTTTCTTGAAATCCCACCAATAGAACAGGTTATATTCAAATAAACTTAAAGTAGTGTCCATATAAAACCTAAAACTATTAACAAAAATATATCTTAGAATATGATAGTCCAAGCACCACCGACCAGTAACAGTCTTAAAACCATTAGGAGTAGCACTTAAAACCATAATAGGA
This sequence comes from Sequoia sempervirens, assembly GCA_007258455.2. Classification (NCBI taxonomy): domain Eukaryota; kingdom Viridiplantae; phylum Streptophyta; class Pinopsida; order Cupressales; family Cupressaceae; genus Sequoia; species Sequoia sempervirens. The sequence continues at coordinate 55,883 of VDFB02325218.1, read as the reverse complement.
ATAGACAAAAAAGAAAAACAAATACCAAGGAATAAGTATCCTCGATCAAACTCAAAGCTTTTAGTAGGTCTTCAATATTGTCTTTGACCTTCTCCTTAGGCTCCATCTTTCCTGATAGATCCTCTTCTCCCCCCATCGCCTTTTTCCTCTATTTCTTCTTGATTTTGCCTTGACCCAAAACCGTAGCCATAACCGCCTTTTTCATAACAACATCCACCACAATGCACAAACTCTTCATAGCCTTTTCCAGGGCCTGAAATCTGCTATCCTCTTCATCCACTTGCATAATTTTTTCCATCAATTCCAACCTCTCCTCCACCCTTCTCATTCTATCAATGTCAAAACCCACAAAATTCTCTTCACTAGGTTTTTGATTTCCATCACCTCCAAGTCCTTGGTTGTATTTTCACGATCCACAACCTTATCATTAACTTCTTTAGCCTCCTGACTCACTTCTTGTTGTGAATCACCTTCCAATTCCTCATTGTTGGAATCCTCCTCCTCAATAGACTCACCACCAAGGCTATCTGGGATTTCCTACGAAGAGGACTCAAAATTATCTTCCTTAACTACCTTCTTCCCCTTACTATCTTGAGATCCAAAGACACATTTTTCTCCTGAGCTTTTCAACATTTTACTACTACTCGACCCCTTTGACACCGCCAAAGCAAGCCTAGTAGAACTTCATCCCACTGGAGTAGAACATTTTGGGTTCCCATTGTCATCTGGGATAGTGATAGTGTTTGGGTCAGCTCCCAATTCTTGGATAAGCATTTTCCTTTTTTATTTGCCTCAGGGCCAATAAAAAAACACTCCACTTTTTAGGAGTGGCTTTAAGAAGATTCGATCATGAAAGGTCCTCAGGGTTAGGAGAAGTGTTAGTGGGTTTTTAAGATGGGGTATGAGGGAGGCTCTCAATGAGTTCAATTTTCATAGAGCTCTTATGGTTTTCAATCAACTTGAGGGAAAGATTACTCTATAGGGACATGGCCAACACATATTTATAAATAGCATGAATTAGGCCCTAGTGTAAAGGCGTATTTGCACCATTGGTCTAACTTAGAGAAGAGAAGAGAAAGAAAGGAAAGTTAATCTTATCAAGGTGTCAGATATGGTTAAGAATTGGGAAGTGGTAGCTATGAACTGACTAGAAGCGACCTTCAAGTGTGAAATATTTCATCACAAAATAACACACATTGTGACCTACGAGGAAGAAGTAAAACCCTACAATAAGCATTCTAGAATCTCTTAGCCTTCTCTTTATCCTCAAAATATTTCTCAATATAATCTTGGTATTTACAGTTACTTACCTTTGCCACCTTTTTTCCTTCATAGGCTAGTCCTGTTGCCTTAGCTATAAGCTTCACATCCACTTTGAAATGGAGATCACCCATTTACACCTCGTCGTCCTTCCAGGCATTGGAAAACTTATAACTCAATTTTTCATTATACCCATCCATGGTAGCGAAGTATGGGGTAAACCCAACTCTTTTGAAAATCCCCCTTAGCTCTGAGTTTTTTCACAAAGAATCATACTTATGCAGATCCGTTGTCTTCCTTGGACCTCCCATGGCATTCTCTTTACAGTGATAATTTTTCAAAAGGAGAAGAAACTTGTTTCTTTGCCTGTCATCATTCTCGACAATGACAACCAACAACTCAAAAAACTCAATTTGAATGGAAATGTTGTGATTTTTCATTTGGGAAAATAATGGCTCAAAACATTTGGTAGGTTGTTTGAAAATGAAGGAAAGTCAGTTATCACCTTTTTAAGCCCCATGATAATTAAGTCTGATAGATCCACCACTCTTCTTAGTCATGATTATAATTAATTTATTACTTGTCTTTCCATCCACCTTAGCAAATTTCAATAAGTCATTTCCAAGATCATAATCTATATTTTTTGTGGTGCGTATTGCTTTCATTATTTCCTCATTTAAACCTTCCATTTCGAAGTATGAGGCAATCCAAATATAGTTTCCTTTTCATTTTGATCCTCTCATGTCTTTGGGGTTTGGAATAGCTTTGCCCTTGTTCCACCCAATCCATCTTGTCAACTTGTTAAGATGCCACAAAGGATTCCTCATGACAACAAGACTCCTAAATCCGCCAATCATTTTAATTATTACTTCTTTGTCCATAATTAATTCAAACTCCTAATCCATCAATCACTCCCAATCTATTCTTAGCAAATATTTCTTTTAATTGATTAGATAGATTAGATAAATACTAATATTTTAAAACTTCTTGTCTTAGGCCAAAGTTAGCCATTGCATCCACAACTATATTACCCTCCCTAAAAGTATGGTAGATTTTGTAATGTTGGAAAGATTGTAACATGCTTTTAAAATAATCTAGAAGATCTTTAATTTCTCAGGGTGTTTTAGTTATATTTTTAAGATAGTCAATAATAATCTTAGAATTTCCCTCAATAATAAACTTCCTATACCCATTGTCTCTGAGATAACCAATTCCAGCCCAAACAATGTAGGCTTCAACAAAGTTATTCATTGTTGTTCCTAGTCCTTTGTTGTATCCTACAAGATAGATTCCTATTTAATCCCTAACCACTCCTCCCACTCTTGCCAACCCAATATTTCCTTTTGAGCATCCATCAAAATTACATTTCACCCATCTTGGATAAGGGGGAATCCAAATAGTGATTTTTCTTAAGATTTGTTTAGCCCAATTCACATTGCTGAGGTCATAGGAAATCTCCCATTGTTGCTTTATTCTTAACTCTTGATAGGTGGGCCCTTGCTTAGACTGGGGATACTTACAAATTTCAATATTTTCTTGAATCTGTCTCCTTATCATCATGCATAACTCCTTACTACTTTTAGCAACATCCCTAAAGAACCTATTTTTTTTCTTTCTACAAACCCCAGGTAAGAAACCGGGGGACTTTTCCCCATAAATCAAGAATAATATTATGAGAGTAAGGGCTTGAGCACCACCCTTCCACAAACATTTTAACCGAGGTAGGGAAAATCCATTGAACCTTAAGCATCTCTAGGAAGAAATCCTAGACTTCTTGAGCATAAGAGCATTGAAAGAACAAATGTATAGTAGTTTCTTCTTCTCTATTGCAAAGGTAACAATTATTAACTAAGTTACAGCCTCTTTTCTTAAGGTTATCAATTGTTAGAATCTTACCATGTATAACAACCCACCAAAAATAGTTAATTTTAGGGAGTATGTAAATATTGTTGGGAATATGAATCCCAACAGTTTCTTCTTGACTGTTTCACTGTGTGCCTTTGTTTTCCCTCTCGAAGTCTCCTTTTTATCAGTTATTGATGGTTGGATATGTGGTAGTGTTTGTTGTGATCACTGGTTGTTGTATTGTATAAACAAAGATTAATAAAATCATTTTCCTTTGCTTTGAGAGTGGATGTATTCTTTTAGACGAACCACTATAAATCTATGTGTTATCTATGTTTGTTTTATTTTTTAAATTTCTGCTAGATTATTTTTCTTTTGTCTGCAATCAATTTATCAACAATTGGTATCAGAGCCATGGTGCTCGATCTTTTGGCATGAGAGGTTTGAGTTTGAGTGGGAGCAATGCCACTTGATGAAGGAATTTGTAGGAAATCATGAGGCAGGTCAAAATATAGTGAGAGATATGTTGGTTGCTGGTTTTGTGGCAAGCAAGACCACATCAAGAAGAATTGTTGGTTTTTGAAGAAGGTTGAAAATCAGTCAAAAGTAGATAAAGTGAAACTAGTACGTGAAGAGGATGTCGGTGCAACAATTGGTGTTCTTGTTTCAGCCTCAGAAGAAACAACACCAAATGTTTGGGTGCTCGGTTTTGGAGCATCGTTTCATGCCACTCTGTGAAAGGAGTACTTCAAAAATCTGCAAAGCGGTGACTTTGGTAAGGTTCTTCTTGGAAATAATGAATCTTGTGATGTTCTTGGCAAAGGGGATGTTTTGTTAAAATTAAAAAATGGAAATAGTTGGCTATTGTAAGATGTTAGATATGTCCCTTAGCTCAAACAAAATTTGATTTCATTTGGACAGTTGTTTTCACAGGGATGTAAATTCAATTTTGAATTGAATAGATGGAAAGTCACAAAAAGGGCCTTGGTAATTGCTTGAGGCAGCAAAGTAGGCACCCTGTATGTAGTAAAGAGTCATGCTTCATGTGAGATGGATAGGTTAGATGATGTAGTTGATTCATACACTTCAGATTTCTCACCTCCAGCTTGCTCATGGTTGTAAAGAAGTTTGACACCCAAAACATAGAGTAAAGGAGGACTGAGTCTTGGAGTGAAGAAAGGAGGGTTGGACTCTCGAAAATTAATTGGAGGTGCTACTAGGAGTAGTGTCGAAAGTGTGGGATGGAGGCCATTCCACTGGGGCAAGCATTGTAGGTAGTCTCAGATGAGGAGGTCAAGAGATTGGTGTGGGTGCTTGGAGCTAGGTCTAGTTGGGAGTTAGTTGATTCAATCATTGATGAATTTCTTAACCTATTGGAATTTGATCAAATATTTGTGCAAGAAAGTGCAAGAGACTCTATAGAAAATATAGAAATTAGAAAGATAGTGGCATGGGATGATGATTTTGAAAGGGAAAATGGTAATAGTAGCCCATCACATAAAGACAAGGAGATCATGAACGCATTTGAGCACACTGGTATTCCTCCCTTTGATGCAGAGGTCATCCATGAGGCCAAGCCCATGACCCACTCTAATGTCTACAGGCCAAACATTGATGCCACCAATGTGATTCTTATTCTCCACTTTCATGTTAAGGAGGAAAGTGGTAGTTCACTTGGAAGAAGAGGAGGAGCCAAGATGACAACTCGATTGAAGAAGCACAGGAAGAAGAGAGGACATGTGAGTGCAGGGAATGGACGTATTGGCAAGCATAGTCCATGTGTCCCGGAGGTAGGGGAAACACCAACAACATGCACCACGACCGCATCCTTTTCGACAAGTACCATCCTGGTTATTTTGGTAAGGTTGGTTTGCACCACTTCCACAAGCTTAAGAACCACTACTTTTGCCACTTCGTCAATATAAACAAGCTTTGGTCCCTTGTGCACAAGAGGATTGTGAGCTCGCCCATCATCAAGTCTTGCTATTATGGCATGAATACTCCGAGCACAAAGGAGCTTATATCCCATAGGCTGAGCATAAAAGAGACCTGAAAGCTAATTTGAAAAGATTCTTTGGTCTTCAATAGCTCGAGGTGAGGCCTACTCTTGCAGAGTTTCAGGAGGACAAGGAACTGCTGGATAATACTCAAGAAATAGTAGGCAGAGATAAGTCGTTACAAGAAGCATATGAATACATAAGTCGTTGCAAGAAACTACACCATATGAAGCGACATTCTTCTTCAAGGAATGACAGATGGTAGGAACATCAAGCACGCGACAAAGGATCTCATAGGGACAACGTAGAAAATTCCAAGCGCTCCTTTGAGGACAGTAATGACGGATAAATAGACCAAGACAGCCACCCTTTCAAACGGAGAGAAAGAGAAGTGTGGGATCACCGCCTTATTAATTGTGTTCCTATTCCTGGAGAGAACGCATGGGTAAGAGATTCTTCTTGCAACGACAACCATTGTTTTGATGAAATTCCTCCACAACAAAGGGTGAAGCGCCAGTGTGAGTCATCTACCTCAATAGAGGAATCGTTGAATCATTCCAGGATGAGGAAGCATGTATATCAAGAACGTAGTGTAAATATCGACAAGGTCTTATCAATCCAGGACAAGACATTTTATCAAGCTATTCAAAAACCATAGTAGGACTTATATGTGGCAGGTCAAACAATAATAACAATACCAACACCATCTGTGAAGGGGTGCAGGGGATTAAATTCTCAAATGTTTCAAAATTGACATCAAGCTCTTCCTCGTGTGGATCTTCGTATAGAGGAAGAGGGAAACCCAAATCTTCTGGCAGTTTAGGTTATGGATTTTCTTTTGTAAATGCAATTGATGCTCACAGTGAAGTTTGTGGTAATGACATTCTTCTGGCATAGAGCTAAGAGTAGAGCAGCTGAATCTGAAGTTCTTGTGGACATAGCAAGAAGCGTACAACGAAGTGAGACTGTTTCCAGGGGAGACAAACCACTCTATGTCAGTATTTGTAAAGATAGTCAACATGTGGAGTAAGTATGGATTTGAGAGCTAGAGGTGAGAGATCTGAAGCGTATGAACCTACATAGGTGAGAGATTTAGAACAGAGTCCCCTGAGAAAGGGCATGGAGTTTGATTCCATTAGACAACATTGGCTTTTCTGCCCATGGGTCCATGTTATAGGAGGCATTTTTTGTAGTGACATACAATGGGCCAGAGCAGTTAGTGAGTTTCCAAAGAAAGTAGATGCATCTTCCGGTGAAGTTGAATTTGACTTGAGGGAGGTGCAGTTTTCTTGCAGTCGATGCATTGTCTTGCTGTGACAGGACTTGTTTTGGAGAATGTCAAAATCCCTACAGGGGCTTCAAGGGAAGGCTATTAAAGCATCTGAGATACTACATGGGTCGTTGTTGCCAGTGGCTAAACTAGATTCTAAGAAGGATGCAAAAGAGGCAACTTACTTTGGGTTGAATTAGTTCTTGCGAGGGAAGCATGAAATGGACTGGCCAGTGGATGTAATGGACTAGTTGGTTGGTCTGGTAATTAAATAGCAATAAGTTTGAAGTAGGGGAATGTTGTTGCAAAAATCATTAGATTTCAAGTGGGAGATTGTTGGGAAGATGAAGTCCAATGGTTTCTTCTTGATCGTTTCATTGCGTCCCTTTGTTTTCCCTCTTGAAGTCTCCTCCTTTTTATTGGTTATTGAAGGTTGGATATATGGTATTATTTATTGTGATCACTGGTTGATGTATTGTATACACATAGATTAATAAAATTAGTTTCCCTTGTTTTGAGAGTGGATGTAGTCTTTTAGACAAACCACTATAAATCTGTGTGTTATCTGTATTTGTTTTGTGTTTTTAATTTCTGCTATTATTTTTCTTTTGTCTGCAATCAATTTATCAACAAATATTTCAAAACAAGATAAAGCTTAATTTCTTTAAGGAAAAAAATCTATATTTGTCTAATTTTATTTTATTTAATTATTTAGCACTTATTTTTGATTGTTTGATCGATCAAATTTGCAGCATATGACATCCACATGCAGCCACGCACAAACAGCACTCTCTAACATATTAACATACATATAGTTTTCTATCAATGTATGCTAATAATATAAATTGAAAAGATAGTAAATTCAACCTGTGTATATTATGACATAGTCTTGCAAGTAATATTATTCTATCACTCAATCATTCAATATGGAATACAAAGTAAAAATACAATAATAAAACGCTCAATCGTATTCTGGCTGAAGTTGTAAAACACGCGTTTCACATTTCGCCAGTTATTTAATTCTCACGACTCGCACTCCTAAAGTCTCTGCTTTGATTACGTTTCACCAGTTAAGTTTGTGTGGCCCAAGTTTTTTTGTTACTTTTGTAATATTCTTACTATTGACCGACGAAATAAAAGGGCGCCGGCGCAGACAGTAACGCCAAACAGAAGAGTTAGAGGAAGCATTTAGAATCCAGCGAAGGATGGACGAAAAGATTGAACCAGGTACCTACTACTCAATTATTCATCACATGGAATTCAAATAAAGATTACATTGGGATGGGTCCAAAAAGGTATAAGTCAACAATCGCTCTATTATTCATATGCCTCGGTACACTCTTTGAATATTAGAATGAGTATTATTGTTGTATGTGTTTTCTCTCTTTTTTATCACTTATAAAGAATGTAATGCAATTTGATGAAGAATAAAATAGGGCAGGAATTGATTTTTGATAGTCAAGATCTATTCAATAGTTAGAAGAAGTTCACTAATTGTGATTGTCATCTCTTTGTATTGACTCTATAACTCTTGTTGCCACCATAGTTACATTTTTTTAGATTTTCCTATTTAAAACTTCATCTTAATTTTTTTGGGTCTAATCTTGTTCCACCCACTTTTAATGAATTGGTGTTATATTTATTTTTTTAAATAATATAATATAGATGTTTAAGCATTAAAATATATACAAGTTGATGCACTCTAGTTTATATACAATTATTGTGTTTCAACTATCAAATCTCATTATTCAATCACATAGGATAAATATTGAGATAACAATTGAATCAAAGTGAAAATATTTGAGAAAAGGAAGTGTATTGCATAGAGAAAGGAATGCATGTAAAAAGAGACCCAAAAGAAATTAAGGCAAGAAAGCCTCCTATTAGAAACTAGAAAGATCTAGGAGATAGAAAACAAGCACATGAACAATGTAATATTGTATTAGCTTAGTATTGACAATGATCTCAAACCCTCATTATAAAAAGGATGAGCAAATACATGCCACAAGATTAGGCAATCACATGCCATGGATTGAGGAGAGGACTAAATGAGGATGAGAAAACACATGCCATGGATTGAGGAGAGGACTCCTCATCCTGCAGTGGTAGCGAGTTTCTCTCCTCAATGCAACGGAGAGGTGTCGAGAGGGATTGGACACCTCTCAAGATACCTCAACATCCTTGACACCTCATGGGAAATGAGTCAAGGGTCAACTCCAACACCTAAATAGGTTTAAGTTAGCCTAACTAGAGTAGAATACACTAACACCTACAAATTAAGATGAAAGGTCTAATTTTTATATTGTGCCAAGTGATAACCCACTACATCATTATAATAAAATGCATCGCATCTTAAACAATTAAATGAACTAATATTAAAGAATATCGTATAATTTCAATGAGTTCATCTTGACCTCCCCTTTCAAACTAACTTCCCAATCTTCATCATTATATCCTTTTTTGGAGCCTTCGATTTTCCCAATGAGCTTCCCTTTAAGTTGAATGTAACCCATTTTCATAACCAAGACTACATTGATGGGCTTTTAGTTACTTTAAACATTGAACTTGAACCTCAACATAATAGGTGTCATCATTTGATGTACTCTTTTTCTTCATGTTTATGGATAGAGAATTATGGCTAACTATCAAATAATTTTAAGAAGTTTCTTAAAGGACAACTTAGAAATAAAATAAACTTATTGGACAACAGTTCCCTCTTAGTATCCTCCTCCACTAGTCAACTTATCACACATAAATTTTTCTTTGGAAGATGCTTATTTATAAGGGAAAAGGTGTTCAAATGTGATCTTGACTCCAATTGATAAATGATGGTAATAAGGGATCCACATTTTTCTTCCAATAGATTTATTCAGCATATAAACATAGAAAATAGTACATCTCAATCATAAAAACTACTAATGGTTCATCTTAGTATAGAAAACCTTCCATGATTATTATAAACAACTTTCTACTAGCCAATGATCATCTCATTCTTATACTTTAGGATAATGCATGGCGAGCTATATACCCCAAAAATTTGATCTTGAATATAGTGCCTTTGTTGATCAAAAATTTAATTTGAAGGATATTGAAACAACAATGTATGATATGGATTTGGAAAATGTCTTGAAATGGATGGACTTCTAGTTAAATTTTACAAAAATAAATTGAGTTCACATATTTGGGAAGACTTCTACAATGTTTTATCTTAAAGGCATTGAAAATAGATCATTAGGAGATTTTATTAACTACAGGTTGATTAAATTAATTCCCAAGGGAAGAAAAGAGGACACGGTAAATGGTTGTTGCTCCATCATCTTACTTAATACATCATATAAAATTATTGCCAATGCCTTGGCTAGAAGAATCAAATATAGTATCTAAGAAACTATGAGATCTAAACAAATTGGATTCCTATGTGGTAGATAAGTATATTAGAAAATTTACGTATCAAAAAAAAATTATATTAGACAATTTGGTGTTTTCTTGGGAGATGATATAATGAGCCCAACAAATTGCCTAGGATGTTGACATCATTAAACTTGATTTTGACAAGACTTATGATTGCATCTACTATCCCTTCAATATTAAAATTTTATAATGAAGTTGGCTGCATAATAGACATGCTCATGTCAAATGTTCTTTATGGATGCAAATACTAGATTGTTAACTAAGGGTAAACCCACAAAAGTGGTTTACAATTCAACTGAGGAAGGAAAACTTGTAAAAAATGACCCCATGCCAAAAAATTTCATTTTAGGGGTTCGAATGAACCAAAAAAGGGTTCGCTCGAACCAGGGTTCGAGCGAACCCATTTAATGCATGCACAGACAAAAAAAAATGAAAAATCCTTTTGGGAAGGGGGTTCACTAGAACCCTCCTGGTTTTGGCGAACCCCCCTTTTCCTTGAGTTTTGACCTTGTTCGCAAAAAAAACTAAAATTTTTACACTTTGAAACTCAGGTTGAGGATGAAAATGGAGGAATCTTCACAAACCCAACTGGAATCAGGTAGTCCTTCGAATGAACTATCCAGCAAATATAATTTTAATATGTTTTGGTTTTATTATGTATTTGTTTATTAGTTTTATTAAACATAGGTTTTTCATTGAAAATGAAGGTCTCTATTCTGCACATGTGGAAAAATAGCAGATTATCAAAAAAAAAATTTAAAATATGAGTGCACCAAATATTGAAGTCCTTGATCCAACAATTTATTTTTTTGAATTTCGATACATACAAAAAAAGTTACGTGTTATACAGTCACACTATGTCAGAATTGTAATTTGTCTGACTTCAAAACTTGATTAAAGAAAAAATATTCAATAAAAAACCATCTAACTGAGTGGAAGCACTACATATCAGAGTTACAAATCTAAATTTGAAAGAATTAGAATTTTATCCTTCATGGAAAACATGTTATGCATTATACAGTGTGCGTCACTTTTTAAAAATGTTGTTTTCTGAAAAAATAATTTTCGTGGGAGATGAAAAAAGAAGTGCAATCTGATTCCAATTTTTTTGATAAAAGTATTTTTAGAATCTACAAACAAAATGTGACGAGACTTTAGTTTGCATCATCTTCAAATTCTTCACAGTTTATCCGCTATAGGTGCCCGAATGTGAAGATTTAGTTAAAAATAATAATTTCAGTGTCTAGTTTGGCCAAAAATTGTAAACCATTATTGTGGGATCACCCCTAATATATATCTTTCCCCTTTATTTCCCCCATAAAAATATATCCACCAAGGCTACCCTCTTACATTGTTCCTTATGTTCTTGCTTATGATGCCCTCATATATATTGTTGACGATAACATGATTTGCATTCAAAATTTTGTTGAAGAGGTGAATAATACTTAGATATTCTAGAGTTACTACTATATGGTCTTAGGATTTCAATCAATAATGTAAAAAACTAATTCTTGATGACACATCCCAAATCCAATCCATCAAGAATTCCTAAATAATGGAAAGAGGTGAAAAATGACCATTTCTAGACACCTCAACATCCCATTTGGCATTTCCATTTAAAAATTAACTATGGGTCAAATGGGGCAATTAGAAAGGCATTACTACCACACCTTGATCACAATACATCCCTTTGAAGGTAAAAGGGAGATTAGGTATCATTGGTTCTTGTATACCCAATGTGTCTTGTTTACAACCAAATATATTATGAGGGAGTTGTAGGATGCTCCTTAGATATACATACCATTTTTGTTTGTAAACTACTATCAAAGAATTAATCCATGGGAGAATTCTTTGGAATGGTAAGATCTAGATACCTCCCCTTTTAAGACCCATGGATTAACCCCCTTAACATCATTTGGAACTCTTGGAAATTGGTCTCATCTAAATTCTCATGGTTTGATTGGTCCCATAGCCATGGACTTATCTTTGCCACTTCCTCTATCTAGTGAAACTTGCTAATCCAACTGATTAGATTTAAGCATAATATATTATCCTAAGTTTTCAAAAAGGCATCTGATGTTTTGGGGCATATGGGATTTAACAAGTTTAAATTAGAAATCATGGTGCCAACTCAAATTTTGATTCAACCTAAGTTGTAAAGACAAGTTACTTGTGCTTGAACTTTAGAAGCTTATCCTTCCCAACCTCTCAATGATGCTTTCCACTTTCCACCATTCCAATTTCCTTAAATATTAGAGATAACCTAATGGACATAGCATCCAAACCTTCCCGGGCTTAAGTTGGTTTACAAAATATCCTACTTGCCTTGCCCATTGCATATCATCTAAAATTAGTTGGAAGTGTAAGTTTAATTAGGTTAAATGGAACAAGATAAATCTTCAAATTTGTTAAGAAAACACACACTTATACTCCCAATTTGCTACATGGAAGCTTCTCCATGCAAAAATCCATATTGGGACTCAAGTTCCTTTACCCACCCCTTTACATACCAGCGTTGAGTTCATCCAACACTATTTTTGTTTTTTCTTGCATGCTTGAATGATTTTGTCCTTCCTTAGGACCTCCCTACCTACCATCTAATTTTCTTAGTCCTAAATAGAAAACATTATTAGCTCATCCATTGCTCATGATGTAGAACTTGCACCTTCCACCACATTATTTCAAACATCTTTAGAAGTTCCATTGTTTTGTTGCGTTTTCCACTTCATTCTTTCCTTTGGAGATCAAATTTCAAATGATGTGTTCTAACCTGCCATTGCAAATGATCAATCTACCCTCAATTACAATGCAAATCATTAAAAAAAAAAGTCTAATCATGATTGTAAAAAATAAAAGAGAAACACAATAATCTAAACTCTAAAACTCTAAGATTGCCCAAAACCTCCAAAAAGTACTTTATATAAATCCCGTAATAAATTATTCTTCACTATTATTATTATTATTTTTTCCAAAAATGCATTTGATAAATTACATTGTTATTTCTGTCAAGCTGATTATTAATGCAACTTTGATGAATTATCTATCTCATCGTAGCAAAATAAACTCAAGCTAAACACATATATGACATAGTCTTTTCTTATATATATATATAATATTTTAAAAACTTTCACACCTCTAATTTTCTAATTCATTTGAATACGACTGCTTAATAATGGACGACATTTTCCCCAGTGGTCGAAGAAATTTTGATTGCAAGTAATTGTCTAGCTAGCACGCCTTTGAAAAATGAGCCAATTTAGTACGACTAAAACCTCCCTTTCAAGCCAGCAGAAACTTATAACGCTACTACAATCAAGGACAAAAACTTCAATGATACTGGCGACATTTGTAGATTGTATGGCTTTCTTCATAATTTTCGCTGGAATAATAAAGAGCACAATTTAATCTGGCCGAAGTTTCAAAACACGTGTTTTACATTTCACGAGTTACTTTATTTTAATGAGTTGCGGTACTTAAGTCTCTACAGAATATGGAAGGAACGGCACTTCCGGTGAAGGTGAGGAGTCGAAAGGTAAGGGAGGAGTAGCCACGTCATCACCATTTCCTTCCAACATTTGAACCACTCTGCTCATACTCGGTCGATTTCTTGAGTTGTACTGAATGCACCACAGTCCTACTTTTATTAGCCGCATTGCCTTCTCTTTGTCTTTGCACGATCTCTCTGCTGTTATTCCTGATAACCTCTTCTCTAACTCCCCGCTTTCTACCAATTTGAACGCCCACTCTGGAAAATAAAGTTGACTGGAACGGCTTACCTGCTCTTCAACATTCCTCCTTCCACCAACAATTTCCAGCAACACCATTCCAAAACTGTAAACATCTGACCTGTCCGTTACAGGACCCAAATTTCTGTACCAAAGCTCTGGTGCAGCATATCCTGGCGTTCCTCTCGTTGTCGTAATTGATATATGATCATCTCCCTTTCCACACAGTTTAGCCAGACCAAAGTCACCTACTTTGGGTGTGAAATCCGCGTCCAATAATATATTGTGAGGCTTAATGTCGAAATGGATGATGCGGCTGTTGCAATCTTGGTGTAAATATGCAATTCCACGAGCTGCGCCCAAAGCAATTGACTACAATTGATCACAATTTAGCCTCTCTTCTTTCTCCTTTCCTGCAAATATAAACTTCTCCAGAGACCCATTTAACATGTACTCATAAACAAATGCGCTTTGAGGTTCTTCGAAGCAATAACCCATCAGCCGAACCAAATTAACATGGTGAATCCTTCTGATGGTGGCAACTTCGTTCATGAACTGGTTCTCACTTTGTCTCGACCGATCAAGAATTTTTACAGCAACCATATTACCACTGGAGAGCCTTCCTTTATACACCACGCCGAAAGCACCTTCCCCCAATTTATCTGTAAAGTTGCTGGTGATCTTCTTCAGTTGAGAATATGAGTATCTGCGGGGCATTTCATCAGCATAGTCATGAATGAATTACTCCACATCGGAAGTAGGCCTTGAATTCCGATAATAAACTACGAGCACTGTTGCAGCTATCAACAAGCCGACGGTTCCAATGGCAACAAATATGACGACTCCTATTTTACCAGCTCGACCTATAATTCCACACATTCAAACATGCGCATCGTTACAGATATAAACTATAAGCTGAGAAAGAAAAAAATAGATATTTCAAGGAAACATAATACCTTGGGCGCAGTGCTTTGAATGAGGTCCATCCTAGCAAAAGCAAACAAAGTTCTCTGAAATGGGAGCGCCATAGCCACAAAAACCCTTACTTTTTTCACAATCTCTACAAGTCTGCTCTCGTTCTTCTGGAAAAACCCATTTCATTGTTGCTGTTGGAACTGTCAACATTCTTGGGGAACATGACATATTCAGATACCCTGGCGGGAATGATCCATAAGGTAAACAATTCTCGTCACACATATATACTGTTGATTTTTGTAGCTCGAAAAGTGGGATATGGATTTGTTTTAAAGTAACTCAAGATTAGATATACTTTAAAACAATTCGAGTTGGATTTTTAGCAACAACAAGATTTTTATTCTTTAATAGAATGTTTCCAAGTTTGTAAGGATAAGATAAATCCAAGAATGATTTTATGTGTAATTAAAGCCAAAGAAAGTAAGGAAAGATTTTTTCCTTGCACGCTAAGTAAAGTAGCTAGGCTCTATAAAAGTAAGATTGCTGTAGCAAACTCATATTGTATTTTCGAAAGAAAAGTTTGCTGTTAGACTGAATAGAAGATCCAACATTTGCAGGTTTTTCCCCGCATTGGGGTTTCCTAGGTATATCCATGTTATTATCTTTTTGTGATTGACTTATTGTTATTTTTGCTTCCGCTATTATTAGTTATTAATTAACCCAGTTGTATTAATTGTTATAAATCAGATTTCTGTCTGTGAATTTATTGTGCAATTAATCTATTGTTGGGTTATAAAAATTAACATGGTATCAGAGCTCTAAACTCTGAATACGAAGCCAAGATTTGTGATGCAGATTTCAAGAAAAAAAAAAAAGATTTTCTTCTCTAGTTCTCTTGTGGCTATGGCAACCAGTGTTTGATACGAGGATAGGCTCGAGGGTGCATCTAATTTCTTGCAGTGGAAGGTTCGGATTACATCTGTTCTCAAGGAGAACATGCTGTGGATCTATGCTAGCACAGAAGTGACTCCACCAATAAATGATCCTATTGCCTTAGATTCACATGAAGTCAAAGAGGCCAAGGTTGAGAGAATTATCCTGGATGGAGTAAGAGATCATTTAATTCCTCATTTATCAGGGAAAGACACTACCAAGGATATGTGGGATACACTCACAAAACTTTATCAGAGCGACTATCAGAGTCGTAAGATGATGCTCAAGGACAAATTGCATAATACCAAGATGTCCAAATGCGAGAGTGTGACCTCTTACTTGTCCAAGTTGACACAGGTCAGGGATGAGCTTGTTGCTGTTCGATAGATGATTAAAGAAGATGAGTTGGTGTGTATAGCCTTGAATGGTTTTTCAAAGCACTAGGAAGTGTTTGTCAAGTGTGTTGTTGGCAGAGATCGGCTACCTGATTGGGAAAGACTTTGGGACGATTTTGTTCAGGAAGAGATCCGTGAAGGTGCTCATCGAGGAGATCAGACAAAGAAGGGTCAAGATGAAGAAAATCATGCTCTTGCAAGCAAGGGTAAGAAGAAATCCAATAAAGAGCAATCAGAAGGTTCTTCTTTTAAGAGTGGGAAGAAGAAAGATCTGAGCAAGATTAAATGCTTTTGTTACCATCAGATGGGTCACTATGCCAGTCAATGTCAGAATAAGAAAAATAAGGACAAGCAAAAGAAGCAATTTGCTGCTATAGCTGAGGTGGAAAAGTTTGCATCACAATTTGAGAATGAGTTTTCACTCATTGCCTGCCTCTCAAGTTCAATTGCCAACAGGGTATGGTATATTGACAGTGGGGCTTCTCGCCACATGATGGGAGTCAAAGAATGTTTCACCAAGTTGGAGGAGAAGAAGCTAGATTTCTATATTGAGCTCAAAGACAATGCCAAGTACCATGCAACTGGTATTGGCACCGTCAAGTTTCAGAGGGAGTCTAGAAAACTTTTATTGGTGGAGGATGTGTTGTATGTCCCTGGCATGACAAAGAATTTAATCTCAGTTTCTACTTTGGAAGACAAGGGTTACATCATGACCTTTGAGAGGGGAAAAGTATATATTCATCCCAAAGATTCCAAGATTGCAAAAGTGATTGGTGTCAGGCATGGCAGCTTGTTTCGGTTACAGTTTGAGCCAGCACATGCGTTGGTTAGTAGCTATAAAGGGATAAGAGAATTGTGGCATAGGAGGATGGCTCACCTTCACCATGGAGCACTTAATATTCTTAAGTAAATAGTGACGGGGTTGCCTAAGATGAAGATAGAAAAGCATGAGGTGTGCAAGGGTTGTGCTCTTGGGAAATATGCCAAGACCAATTTTCCAAGCAGCGACACTAGATTCGAAGGGATTTTGGATCTTACACATTCAGATGTGTCTAGGCCCATGTCAACAACATCCTTGAATGGATATGAGTATTATGTTACTTTTATTGATGATTTCCCCAAGAAGATGTGGATATATTTCATGAAGAATAAATATGAGGTCTTCAGTAGGTTCAAAGAGTTTAAGGCTCTCGTGGAGAACCAAACTAGGAAGAAAATCAAGATACCAAGGTTTGATAATGGAGGTGAGTATACCTCGAATGTCTTCAAAGATTTTTGTGCTCAGGAAGGTATCAAGAAAGAGTTGATAGTTCCGTACAACCCTCAGCAAAATGGGGTTGCTGAACGAAAAAATAGAGCTATCATTGGAGCAGCCAAGGCCATGCTTCATGATTAGGATCTACCTTGGTTCTTATGGGTAGAAGCTTGCAACACAACTACGTATTTACAGAATAGGAGCCCTCACAAAGTGTTGTGAAAATTGACTCCAGAAGAGGCATTCACTGGTAAGAAACTAGATTTGGGGCACATTCGCATCTTTGGATGCCTTGTGTATTGTCACATTCTTGTTGAGAAGAGAACCAAGTTGGAACCTACTGCAGAGAAGGGTATCCTTGTTGGGTACAGTGAAACTTCTAAGGCTTATCGGGTTTACATTCCTACTCTCAGGAAAATAGTGGTTCGTAGAGATGTGAAGTTTGAGGAAGAAAGGGCTCTTCAAAAGTCAAGCAACTTGATGAATGAGGAGGAAGACTCATCCATGGTTGAGGTAGCACAAATTCCTCAAACTTCAGTCATGCAAGCTAGAGAGCAGAACAAGTAGGATGATCAGATAGAGGAACAAATAATTCCTCAACCTCAGATTCCTATTAGTGAGAAGAGGAGAAACAGGGTAGCTGAACAAACACTGAGAGAGGCTCAAGAATATGTAGGTGATCCTCAAGATTCAGTCAGACAGAGAAGGGCTTCCAGACATTATTCTGATTATGTTGCACTTATGAGTGAATTAATTGAAGTAGAGCCTTCTAGCTTTCAGGAGGCATCCAAGCACCAAGTGTGGAGAGATGCCATGGTGGAAGAGTATTCTTCCATCATGAAGAATAGTGTGTGGGAGGTAGTACCACGACCAAAAGATAAGTCTGTGGTGGGCTCGAGATGTCTGTATAAGATTAAGCATGCTATAGATGGTAGTGTGGAGAAGTTCAAAGCTCGATTTGTGGCTAAGGGGTTTTCTCAGAAGGAGGGAGTTGACTATGATGAGACTTTTGCTCTAGTAGCCAGGTACTCATCCATAAGAGCTATCATTTCTATAGCAGCATATATGGGTTGGAGGATTCATCAGATGGATGTAAAGACGACCTTCCTCAATGGGGTGATTGAGGAAGAGATTTACATAGAGCAACTAGAAGGGTTTGAAACACATGAGAGGGATTCTCATGTATGTAGGTTGAAAAGAGCACTATATGGACTCAAGTAGGCTCCCAGGGCATGATATTCACATATTGACAGTTACTTGTAGAGTGTGGGTTTCATCAAGAGTGAGGCGGATTCGAACCTGTACTATGTTTAGGTGAAGGGTGAACTTCTCATATTGTTGTTATATGTTGATGACCTATTTCTCACAGGGTCAGAGGAGCTCATGGCACATTGCAAGTGGGATCTTGCAGGAGAGTTTGAGATGAAGGACTTGGGGTTGATGCATTACTTATTGGGATTGGAGTTGTGGCAGAAATAGGGAGAGATCTTCCTTGGGTAAGGGAAGTACTTAATTGATATCGTGAAGCGATTTAGGATGGAAAACTATAAGCCTATGTCAATGCCACTTGTGACCAATTGGAAGAAGATTGATGCTTCCAGATCAGAGGCAGTGGACCCAACTTTATACAGACAATTGGTAGGATCTCTTATGTATCTGGTCAACACCAGGCCAGACATTTGTTTTGCAGTGAACTCACTCAATCAGTTTATGGTGGAACCTAAACGTGTGCACTGGATAACTACGAAGCATGTTTTGAGATATCTCTGAGGCACAGTTGATTATGGGTTGAAGTATGTTCAGTAGGATGGAGTGAAGCTCAAGGGGTTTACTGATGTAGATTGGGCAGGTAGTACAGATGATCGAAAGAGAACTTCAGGGGGCAGTTTTAGTTTGGGATCAGGAGCAGTCTCTTGGTACAGCAGGAAACAAAAGTCAGTTGCACTGAGTTCTATAGAGGCCGAGTATATGGTAGCTAGTATGGCTACATGTGAGGCTATCTGGGTTCAAAAACTTCTAGTTGGGCTCTTTAAACAGGAGCTGGATCCTACGGTCATTTACTGTGATAATTAGAGTTGTATCAAACTCTTTGAGAATCCAGTGTTTCATGACAAGTCAAAGCACATTGAGATCAAGTACCACTTCATTAGAGATTGTGTGGAGAAGGGGATAGTGAAGCTCATTTACATTCCTAAGAACGAACAAATTGCAGATATCCTGACAAAGGCCTTGATGAAGAGCAAGTTTGAATTCTTCAGGGACAAGTTGGGTGTGGTGCAGAACACCTTCCTCGTTAAGAGGGAGTGTTGATTTTTGTAGCTCGAAAAGTGGGAGAATTTGTTTTAAAGCAACTCAAGATTAGATATGCTTTAAAACAATTCGAGTTGGATTCTTAGCAACAGCAAGATTTTTATTCTTTAATAGAATATTTCCGAGTTTGTGAGGATAAGATAAATCCAAGAATGATTTTATGTGTAATTAAAGCCAAAGAAAGTAAGGAAATATTCTTTCCTTGCACGCTAAGTAAAGCAGCTAGGCTCTATAAAAGTAAGATTGCTGTAGCAAACTCATACTGTATTTTCGAAAGAAAAGTTTGTTGTTAGGCTGAATAGAAGATCCAACATTTGCAGGTTTTTCCCCATATTGGGGTTTCCTGGGTATATTTATATTATTATCTTTTTGTGATTGACTTATTGTTATTTTTGCTTCCGCTATTATTAGTTGTTAATTAACCCAGTTGTATTAATTGTTATAAATCATATTTCTATCTGTGAATTTATTGTGTAATTAATCTATTGCTGGGTTATAAAAATTAACATATACTTCTAGACTTGCGTTGTTTATATTGGTCATATTAAAAACGATATCGCCCACCTCCCCGATTGAATCTATCAGATTAGAAAATGTGCAATCTTGAAATTTCTTGTCATCTGTTAGTGTAAACATCTTATTTTCATAGAAAACATGTAATATTGTGTAATTGGTGCTTCCTATTACAATTACTGGATGTACATTCTGGACACAGTTGATCTAAAACATTGGCAGACTGCATATGTGACTGCCTATGCCGAAAGGAAATGTAAAGTTTCTGCTACCACACGTTTGATTACTTCTGCAATTTTCGTATAACGGATCAACACATAGTACGCTCTGAAATAAAATGGCGCATACAGTAATGCCGAAAAGAAAAGTGAGATTAAGCATTTAGACTCTAAAAAGGATGGGCAAAGGATTGAAGCAGCCACTGCTCAAGTATGCATTATAAGGAATTCAAATAAAGATCTAAATGGGATGAGTCCAGAAAGTAATCAATTGCCTTATGTACACAATATCAAGCCACGATATTTGACTAGCGCCCTCTTGTCTATCACAACTAACATTTTTATTTCAACTGAAACAAATTTACAGCATACAATTGGATAGCACACTAGTTTAGTTATCTTATGCAGTAATATATATAGATAACGTTGAGAGATATTTATAGATCGGAGTTTAGAGGTCATAAAATTGTTTGATGTTTAATTTGTTATTTTTAATTAAATAAAAGATTTATTGTTATTCTGTTTTATTATGTTAATAGATATAAGCTGTTCTATTATTTTGGTCTTTCAATGATTTGATATAATATTTTTATTGTTACTCAATGAAACGGTATATCATACAAATTAACAATAAAATAATCATATAATCAAAATTAACTTTTAAAAGAATTATTATTACAAAATTCTAAAATCATAATTAATTATTCAAATAATCATTCTTACAAAATTTTAGAATTTTTGAAGATGTACAATTTAGCTACTCTCAAATTTCAGAAGTCTTTGAAGTCTTCTTTAACGTTCTTGCCCTTGTCCTTTGAAATATTTTTGATTTCTCTATTCCATAATGTCGAATTAATACTTCACTATAATCCTTAATCAACCTATTTGTAGGTAATGTTTCTATGACATATTCAATGGTGTGGTCATCCAAAATGTCAATAAATGGTCGAGCATAAACCTTTGAGTTGTATGTACAACCAAGAACGATGTGTGGCTAACAATCAGGCCAGTAAAGTAGGATCAAATTAACTAACTCTATTTGATTGTCACTTTCAAACACATTCTCATAGAATGTCCATGCTTCTATTTGAATTGTAATCTTCTCATTAAGATAGTCATCTTTCTCAAGTTGGACTCCCATCCATACCAATATGATTTATTATCCACAAAAATCAAAAGCATTAATTTTTGCAAGAATCTATTTAATTTTCTAAATACTTGTAATTCTTCATTTTGGTTGGTAGAAATAGATAACATTCTACATACCCACCAAAAAATTATGAGCTTTTTATTATAATAAATTCTACATAATTATATAAAATATAGTTCAAATTTAATTGGAAAAGTCAAATATAAATTCACTTACCTTTTTTTCTTAGTTCTTCATTGATATATACCATAAATTTTTCGTTGATTTTTTCCTTCTATTGGTTCGTTATTCAATAGTCTAAAGCTGTACAATTCATCATAGCGATGTTAATAACTTTAATAATTTCATTATTGGTTATCAGTGCTATGACAACTTATGTGTTTGTCATCCGAGGCATCAGGTAAATTCACCATCAGCAATTCACCGTCGAAAAATTCAGTAGCAATTCACCACAAGAAAATTCAACGTCATGACAAATTCACTACCAGGAAAATTCACCATTAACAATTCATCACCGCAAAAAATTCATCGCATTAACATTTTTAATATATATTTCCAATAATTTGAATTTTTTTTGTAAAAGAATAATGGAGGTCTACATTTATGTTATTAATGTCATGAAAATTATTCTCTTGCAAAAAATAATTCAAAGTCTTGGAAATATATATTAAAAATGTTAATGCGTTGAATTTTCTGCTGCAATGAATTGTTGGTGGTGAATTTTCTTGCGGTGAATTGCTAAAGTGTTGACGGTGAATTTTCCTAGAACAATCATCCAGAATACATGAATTAAAAAAGAAACCTGAAATTTGAATCTTTTCTATATTGGTGTGAGGGTATGGGTGTTAATGTATGGGTAGTCAATTGGTGTGGGCATCCATGTCTTTCACTTTGGGAGAGGCATGGCCTTGACTCTTCATAACCAAATCATGATATTAGAAGTTCTAAATGCTCCATGTGAAAAAATGATGGGAATTCCTGAGATTTTTCATGGTTTTGTTTTGAAATGCAAGAAGAAGATTTCCAGGTGGTTACCTAAACTAAATGAAACTATTTTTTAAGCCCATTTCTCACCGAGATCGGATAGACATCTATATGATGTTAAAGAGGTTTTAAATGGGAAGATATGATTTCTATATTTATTTCCAATATTATTGTAGCACTTTATATGCTTTTTTTTTTTTTTTTGGTTTGGCATTGTATGTGTATTACAGGTTCACACTCCTGTAATATAATATGCATTAAGATCTTTTTATATTCACTTATGAATTTATAAATTCATTTCAACTAATTCAAACAATGTATCTTTTAAAGATAAGGTTTGCTAAAAAGTGCAACATATAACACTACTTTTGAGAAAGAACCATAAGAGGGTTTTACTTATGTTTTCTATTATTAATGTTTTTTATCTTGTCTCTGTGCTACTCAATTTTTTCTTTGTTAATAATGGTCTTATCAAGATAATTTTACTCCAATTTTCTATCAGCACAATTAGGTCATGTATCCTTTGAGAAGAACATGACTTTTCTAGGTAGATAAATATATATATATATATATTACAAATATCTAACTAATAAAAGGAGGTGAATGGATATATATGTTTTTAAAATATCTAATTAATAAGAAGGAATATGAGAAGAATTATTTAGGGATAATATATGGGTGATAAGAAATAATTAAAGATTATAGTAAAGTATATTGGAGGGAAAAAAATATGTAGAAAAATATTATTTATAAAATATTTAAGTATTTAAAATGATAAATAGATATAAAATCTTAAATATGTTTAGAGGTAATAATTTTTTATTTATTTTTAATTGTTTAGATTTCAAAAAATGTGTATTAATTTACTTTTTAAAAAAAAAATTGATTATAGATTTTAATTTTATATGAATTTTTCATAAATTAGATTGGTAATTGGTCTCACAATTATAATTTATAAGAAGGAAGACAAATGATTGAGGAATTTTCTTGGAAAAAGTGTTACCAATTATCTTAATAATAACAAGTCATACTGGATCTTGGCTCTGATACCAAATGTAATGTCACTTTTCTTCAATAGTTATTTAAGTAATAGTAACTGATTTAATATAATAAATATTAGAATTAAGATAGTTTGAATTATGTAGTGTTAAAAATAAATTTGAATATTCAATGTAAACTATAAACATGTGATAATTTAATAATTAACATAATAAATGGAATAACACCTTCACATAGATTAATCATATTAACATCGAAATCATATAGACCATAGTCTCAATATTGTCGAACCAATGTTTTTCAAGACATATCTTAAAATCATAGAGAGGTTGATATTTGACACTTGGAGGAATGGTTATAAGTCCAAGCTTTTCTCGGCATAAACACCCCTGAAGGAAACTGGTTCTTACACAAAACCCGACACTGCCTTCACAACATAAACACAGCCCTAGCCAAAACACTCTTGAGTGTACGTTGTACCCTGAGTTGGACACACCTATATGCCCTTCTCCCGATATTTCAATTGCTATTAGGCAAACCTTCCTCCTTTGTGCCCTTTGAATTTATCTTTTCCTTTTTCCATATATCAGCAGATATTTCTTCATGCTTGCATGTTTCCATGTCTCACACAAAATTTTTTATATAAGTCTTAAGGGGTAGTTTCCAAACTATCACACCCTTTCACAAAGGTTTTCTATAATAATTATTTAATAAATAATTATTGTTCCCCTTTTTAAAGAGTGTTTATACATATTCTTTATTAATCTCTTTTAACCAAAGGATCAAAATATCATTTACTTTTTATCCCCCTTTGAATTCAAAGGGTTACTTCATAAATTTTTCTTCTCTTAAGAAAAAATTCACATAACAACAACCATACTTGTAGCGCTAGCATAGGTAGCAGAGTTGGCTTGCCATTGGTTTCAGGTTTGACTCTGCTCTCGAGTTTGCCCAGTTGGGACTGGCTTGCTAGTTGTTGGTTCCCCCCACAGGGGACTAGTCTTTCCCCCGCTCACCCTAGGTACCTAAGATACAGGTTGTTGGGCTGGGTCACAGGGATACCTTTGTTGTTAACAAAAAGAAAAATCAACCATACTTGTATGACTTTATTTTTTACATTTATTATATTTTCCTTATCACAATAATAAGAAGCATCTAAGAATATGCTTATTCCAAATATAACCATTTTAATCTATCACCAATATTTATTTTCTAAATGATATCTATAAAGGAATTTTAACATGGTTATAGAAGACATTTATTCAAATGAAGCATTGCAATATCTATTAAGGATTTTTAACATTTGTGAACTGAATTCTAAACAATTTCAGTATCTAATATTTATAGTACATTACATGAGACCATTTAGATATTTCCATGAAAGGTTTACACAAATAAAGGTTGAATAAATTGACACTTTTCAATTTCTAACTTGTGTTAAAATATAATGAAGAAAAAACTAAAATATTTGGATAGAAAATAGTAGAACAATATGATATTCTTTGTAGTATGATGTTTTGCACAATCTACAAATCTTTGTAGAGAAGAAGTAATAGTTGAAAATTGTAGGAATGTTTGGTTTGATATATTGATAGATTTAATTATATTCAATGAGAATGTAAATGGATTTCTTTCACCATATATTATTTTTATAACTTCTTTACCTCCTAAATTTTTAAATTGTTTGACCCATGACTTTGAAATCTTGTATTTTATTGGATGGGAGATAAACATAATTTTAAATTTTTTTATATTAATTATTTGATTTTGATTCAAATGGTGAGCCTCATGTATTCATATTTATTTTATAGGAACTAAATATCTAGTTTTTGAAGTCTCCAATCTAAGCATTTATTGTTCAAAATTTATGAGAGATGGGATGAGCATGAGAAATAAGAGTTTTTATTTATGTCAAGCTGAGAATTGGAAGTTGAACACTTGTAAATTATTTATTGATTAGAAAACATGTAATGATTTGACTATTTTGTCCATGTGTTTGGACAAATATCTCATAAGATTGTACAAATTAGAATATAATATTTATATTAATTTTATTTGTATTTTTTATAAGTAATTATCTTTCTTTTTTTTATTTGTGACCAATGGCGCTGGCACAACACGCCCTCGGGTACCATGGGGACAATGGGGAGAGTAGACCTCGTGACCTCTTGCTTGCAACATGATGCTTTAACCAATCGAGCTAGGCCCACCGCCCCAATAATTTGAAGTTGCTATGAATAACATATTATTTTGTTCCATATATAATATGCAATGAAAGAGAAATATTTATTATTTTAGTATTGATTAATGAATAGTTATACATAGATTTTAATATGTCAATGATATATGTAAAGATAAATTTAAAACAATTAATATTTATTAGTTTGGTATTGATTAATGAATAGTTACATAAATTTTAATATGAATGATATATATAAAGATAAATTTAAAATAATTAATTACATGATATTATCAACATAATTTTTTTT
>VDFB02325218.1:0-30114 GCA_007258455.2 Sequoia sempervirens | reverse complement strand
GGGTCCTAAGAGGATGAATTAAGAGGTGTTGAGAGAGTGACTTAAGTGGATGCAAGTGGACAAATTAAGGGTAGATATATGAGGGTATGGATTACGGGGTCCTAAGAGGATGGATTAATGGTAGTTGATAGAATGACTTAAGGGGCTGCAAAAGGATGGATTAATGGTACATAAGAGGATGACTTAAGGGGTTTTAAGAGAATGGCTTAAGGGGATATGAAATCAATTATAAAGTATCAATTAAATGTATCTAGAACTATATATATTTACCTGTCTCTAGATTGAAATTCCATTGTAATATATGTGCATCTCCTCTCTTTTTTGTAAAGCATCTAATTTTGGGAGACCTGAAACAAAAAATGATATAAAACTTTAATTAGGAAATGATTAAAGACAATATATATATATATCAATTAAATATATATACGACTAGATATGCTTACCAATATTTATTTACTCTATTGTACCATCTGCATCCTCTCTTTTTTTTAATGCATCTATGATTGTTTCGTGATCATCCATTGAAATTGTCCATAAAACTTTATTAGCAGGCCTCCCTTGATATCTAACTAGTTTTATATTGGTTGCCAAAATCAAATGTGAATAATGCATAATCTTCTTGTGTCTTTCATAATCTTCAAATGTAGGCAAGCCATTCTTTCTCATCAAATATTTTTGAAGCCAGGTGCCAACAACAACCACTGAACCAGTTGGATACTCAAAGTTGTCATCATCCACTCTAGGTATGTACCAACTTATGTTTTCTCTCAACACATCTAGCCAACCAGTACTCTGTCTGCTCTTCATTCCCTTGAGGTGCAACAACAGCATACACATGTCCTACAAAAATAAATACAAAATTCAATAAAAAGTGACTTATATTTAACTCATATAAACATGCATACATACAAAATTCAACTCAATAAATAATGTACCTTCTTGTACAAGATCTGAAACACGATCATAATCATCTGATGCGAACACTTGATTATCTTCAATTGTCATTTCATGTTGAACATGTGTCAATGTAGGCGTTAAAGCTCTTTGTTGCCATTGTTCGACCCATTCCATATTTTCACATGCCTTCCAATCACCTACAATACAAAATTGACAATAGCATGCCAACTCCCTTGTCCATATTGTCCATGTGTTTGCATTTGAACTCTTAAATGAATGCCATTTTGCACTTCCATTAATTGTTTCACAATCCTGTCGAGAAAAAATATCATTTTCTTCAACTAACCAAAAGAAGCATCGAATTATTGATTTCTCACTTGTTCTTGTAGATAATTTGGTATTGCACCAATCTACAATTGCACGTGCATTTCTAAATTTTGCAGCATCCTCAAATTTTAGTTGCTCTCTAGCAAGAGCTCTTTTTACACATGCACCTGCTCCATCGTGTTCTCCCTTACCATGACCAGCTTCAAAAAAACTCCATATGTGTTGGATATTATTTTCCTTATGAACTCTACATAGCCAATAAAACATTCTAGCATTTTTGAATTGACCGTGCAATTATCTGACCATATGAGATGTTCTAGCATTTGAATTCCTCTCTTTTAAATTTTTATTAAATATATCAAAACAATATTGTACAAACTCAGATGAATGTAATCGATTATCACTTACATAAAAATGGTACTCTTTCAAAAAATTCTATTATCTTCTGTACTATCTTCAGCATGTCTATAAACAATGTGAACAAATATAGCTACTTGCACTGAATTATAATATTGTGATTGAATTTCTTCTTGTGGAGCAAGAGTATAATTTTCAGCAAAATCAACAATTGACAATATAGTTCCAATTGGAAATGTGTTTTTACATAAACGAAATTGATTATCAAGCCAATGAGCATTCTGAGAGTGTTGAGCATATTTAGGTACAAACTTATCTTTAAATTTAGTAATAAAAGCATGCACACTAACTTTTTCCACAATTAGTTCAACACGTCTTCCAATTTTACCATCTTTTAAAGAATACTCAATATTTTTAAATTTTTTTACATCCACTAATTGTTTTCCAAATTCATCTAAACTACTTTCATGCATACATTCTCCTAATAATGAAAAGCTACCACATCTATCGCATTCTCCAGAAATGCATCCTTTTAAAAAAAATGAGTTTCCATTTAAAGAAGGATTACAAAAAAAACCTGCTATAAAATCTTTGATTCTTTCAGGTGGCATAGTAATACCACAAATGTCCTGCATAATTTGGTTAGCATGCAAAGTGCATCGTATATATCAAAATATATCATAATAATAATGAAATTATACATGAGTCTTACAACAACAAGAGATTCGTTGCTTATTAATTCTAACATACCAAGGTTTACACTTTTTGAATGATCTTTGACTTATGCTAATATTCAATGGTAAGACTGAAGCATCTAAAAAAAATTTATATAATTCAGTTTGAGTCATAACTAAGAGATGCTTTGGATGAGGTTCACGAATTTTGGAACCCACCCTTAATTTTAAGGCATCTCTAATGTTAGGTGATACTCTTGTATTATCATACCAAAAATTTTCGATTAAAGATTTAATTTCATTAGTTAATTTTATGTCTGATCTTGGGAGTCTACCACTAAAACTCCAACATTGATTAATAGGATCTTTTTCAATACTTTCTCTTCTTTTAGCAGCTCTTATCAAAGCTCTAGGATTTAAGTTTATACATTTACTAATCTTACTTAACATTCTTTTATTTAAAGCTGTTTTATCAACTAGAGCAATTGTTATTGCATGGCGAGCCACATTCTTATCTTTTGATCAACTTTTCTTACCAATAACATCAATAGCATTAGCAACACTAGATATGACTTGTTCTACTGAATCATCTTTCTTTTTTGGTTTTACAAAAACACCTAATTTTTTCATCACTTTTCTCATTTTAAACATTCTCATCAATTGCACCATGAGTTGACATTGGAATCCTAATTTATTTCTATAAAAAAACATTTTATATATTTTATTTCCATAATTTCTAATTTGTTTTGAAGAAACTTTACCACGAAGGTTATTTAGCACATTTGTTTCAATTGTTAAAAAAATATTTTCACCTTCATCCATAGATGGAGTTTCATTTTCATTCACACAAGGGGTTTCATTTTCATTTTCATCAATATTAGGGATTTCATTCTCATTTTCATTCTCATAAGATATAATTTCATCATTTTCTTGTTTCTGTATTGTTTCAACCCTAGTATTATTAATCTCATCAATTATGTATCCAGCTTCTTCTAAACAAACAATATCAATATTATAAAAACTTGGGTTCGAAGACATACTTGGATAGATTGTTTGAATAGGTACATTTTCCATATCATTGAGAGGTGGATTTGAAGACACACCCAAAGTTGTTTGCATATCATTCAAAGTTGAAGTTGAAGGCACAGTTGGGTTTGTCTCCATAGTTTCATTTTCTTCAATATTCACCATCTCCACATTTGCATCATTTACATTGATTTCATCATTCATGGCTTCCTCTTCGACATTCTCGAAACTAGATGCTTCCAAATCTTTCATTTGATGAATCATTTGTCTCCTTTCCCTTTGTCTTTTTTCCTCCTTATCTTTATTTGCTTGAATTTCTTCAGGTGTCATTACCTTCCTACATCTTTTTCTTTGTCTTTTCTTATCACCCATGGTTACCAAACCCTCTATGATGACAAAAACAATAATTCAAGAAACCTATTTTAAAATTGTCACCTCCTTCAAATATTCAAATAAAACTATGTACTATGAAGATTATTTTTTCTATAAACTTTAAAGTACAAAATCATCATGAGTACATCCAAAAATTCACTTTTTCCAAATCTTCTTGTAAAAAGTTCTTGCACTTGATTCCACTTCAGAAAATTTAACTTACACTTTTACTGTTCCAACAATTTGAATAGAATATGCTCTGCACAAGACAAATTTGTAATAAAAAACACAGAAAATGACACTTTCGGTATGTACTACAGAAAAAGAATGTTGCAGGAAAATTGTGTTTTACGAGTATTTTTCAAATTAGGAAAAACGGCTATTATAGAAATGCGTACGCGTTATGAAACACGTATGCGTTATATTTTAAAAACGCGTACGCATTGCAATCTGGCAACGGCCAAAACGTAATGCATACGCGTTATGAAACGTGTACGCGTTTCATTTAAATAACGCGTACGCGTTTCTATAACATGGTTATTTAAAAGTTGATCTCCCGCACCAAAACTAGCCTCGGTTTTAGGCTTGGGAAAGGCTTGGCAATCCGAGCCTTAGCTTTTGACCTGCAACTAAAAAACTAAGGCAAATTGAAGAAGAATGTCCAACTTTGACAACATAGATGATGGACTTTTTTTCTGAATTAGTCTATAAAATTAAAACCCATTAAAGAACACAATGTCTAATTTCTAGATATATATTTTTTGTTAAAATTGGATTACGTTTGCTATTTTTTAATTAATTTCTAAGCAAACTAGGCCTTAAACTTGAAAGATCAGGTTTTTTGGTTTTTTAATAATTTTGTATTGGTTGAGTTTCTTGTAAAAAAAATTATATGGTCCCAAACTTCAGACAATTCTCTACATAATGAAAAAAAAAGAGTCAAAAAATGTTTTTTTTAGGTCCAATTATGTTGTCCGTACACGTTGATTTGAAAAAACATCAATTAAGGCCAATAAAAAATTAATTAAAAAAATATATATTAAACCAAAAATTACAAAATAAAATCCAACCCAAACTTCATGTTGTTAGCTCTCTTTTCCTAAAAGGAATTAGCAAAATAATTTTATTTGGGTCAAAAAGTGTTGTCCATACACCTGCTTGGTATGGTTAAAAAACAGGGACTTTTAAAAAGTGGTTTTTATAGATCTTTATCAAAATTCAATTTCTATAAACTGGGTATTTTAATAAATTACATATTTGGAAACTAGATTCAAAATTCTAAATTTCATATTACTAACCTTTTTAAAGATTCATTGTGGAAGTGCCTCAAATTTTCAGTCCAAGTGTGACAAATTCTAAAAAACAGCAAAAACATTTCCACTTTTTGAGTTTTTTGTGTACCCAACTTCTTGCATCAACCCTTTTATCTAGTTAAATTAATATCCTTTAAAATCTTGTTTTATGGAGTTTTCATCTTAACTCTAATATGGCTAGCAAATAAAATGACGATTGAATCATTTTTTGATATAACAACTAATGACAACTATGTAAAGAGCCACATTAAAGAAGATGAAAAATAATGATCAATACTATGATTTAGATACATATGTTGCTAAACAAAATATTTTCCTAAATTGATAATTACGTATTGATGCACCTCTTCACCCTAAATATCCTCACTCATTGGCTAGTAATTTATATAATGTATTAGGTGGCTATCCTTAGGGAATTAATACTATTCATAATATTACCACTCTAATGGATTTTAATAATGTTGTACCCTTTATGCATCCATCTACCCTTCATCCTCTTATAATGATTCCTCCTATCATATGATAGTTACCACTTCCATGGGATCCACCACCCATGTCCTACCACCTTTCTCTCCACTAGTATTTTTATTATCTCCCATCCTTTTATATATGTTCACACCATTGTTACTACTAGCACTATCCTATACATATATGTTCTTCATACCATTCCTCCTTATCCTATGAAAATATAACCTTATAGTGTAACTTCTCCTTCCATTACCATGTCATTACCTTTCTAGACCTTTCCCTCTTTATACATTCTCCTTTTTATCCTACACTACTCCTACCACTAATATATCCCTATACCTTGGATATACTATTGAATAAATGTAACTGACTTTCAATATCGCAAAAAATTAGACCCATATTTTTAAACGTAAAATGTGTATAATAAAGCACAATCCATGCTTCCTAATTCAACTTCACTAATATCTATCGAATTAACTTAGGTTCATTACAATAAGATAATCATATAGCCATAATTAGTTGTCAAGATAATGGTAAAGTTTTCAATAGCCATATTTATTCTTCCACATGCCACCATTAGACATACACATAAGATTCATGAACATCCATACCTATGAGCATCCAAATACAAGAAATATAACTATATATCATGCACATCATCAACATACACATAAAATATCACACCCATCATCAACACAACTAATAGTTCCCATATCATATTATCTATGTTCTCATACAAATGTGTCTTCAAATACATCAAAGCACTCATGAGAAAATCCACTCTGTAGAGCATGCACACAACTAAAAAGGTTCCCCTAAGGTATTTGTCTCCTATATCTATCCTCTTAGCCTATCATTCTCTATGGATATGTTCCACTCATATCTACCACCCTAAGGTGATCCATGTCTCAATCCTTGTCAAGGTCACTTCTCCTCTCTACCTATATCCTTTCTCAATGAGCTAGATCTATCACTGCCACTCCCCAAAACACCTACATTTAAATATTAAAAAAATGTTTAATAAATCATATAACATTGATTAAAACTAACTAAATAATGAAAGCATTTAATATTATAACACCTTATGAATTATATTGAATGTCCCCACCTTGAAATTTATAGCCATCGATGTCAATCACTTATTCATACTATAGCTTTGTTCTCCAAAACACCTACATTTATATAAAAGTGAATTTTTAAGAAAAATAATTTTAACTAAACAATAATGGATGTATTTCTATCATAAACTCTGCGTACTCATAACAGAATCATGGCCTAGGTAGAGTATAAAAAATTTTGTTTCCAACCTCATATGTAAATCTAGAGTTAGAGTGCCAAAATTGTTGAATTTCATCCTTTGTGCTATTAATTAGCTTCTTATCAACTCATGGAAGCCTACTACTAAAAGCCCAAGTATGATTTTCAATAGGACTTTCTAATCATGATCTTATTGATAGTACTTTTGATAATGTTTTACAATTTAGGCTTAATTCAAGACAAGTTTACCTTAATAATTGAGCCTTTTTAATTTTTTAATTTCTTACTAATGATGTTATTACTCTATGAGCAACTCTTTTATCTTTTTCCATACTATTATTTACAATAGAATTGAATGTATTAAAAAAAACTTTAACAACAATATTATTCTGATCAAACTTTTTGTTTACATGAATCTTTGAAATTTATTTAGTAAAGGTCTCATTTTGTACATCTTTAGTAATTGTATAAAAATTTGGAATTTTTGGTTAATGTCTTATTGGAAAACCATTCATTGAAAATTTTTGAAGCCCACAACCGAATGGTTTGTGATGACCTCTTGCCTTCAAGAATTTCTATTATGCTCATCAATTTCAAACTATTTTGGGGTTCTTGAATGTTTTTAAATTTTAACAAACTCATTACAAAAAGATGGATTTTGAATTTCTTTTTCTTCTTCACAAAGGTTCTCTCTTCTTATGTAATTTGGAGACACATTGAGTTTCATTGGTTCATGTGAGCTATCAATTTAATCATTGTTATCAACAAGTCGATTATTGAGTGCAATTTCAATGTCATAGGATTCATATCCACATTAGTCAAGAAACTATTGATGTATTTCTTCTACTTCTTCTTCTATGATGCTACTCTTATCAATAGGTGTTTCTTCAAATTTTACAATATTTTCACATTCATGTTCAACATTTTTATTTTCAATATTATTGTCACTTTCATTTTTTAAACATTTCATTATATTGAACATTAAAATATCCAATTTAAATGTCATTTAAGGGTAAATAAGGACCTTCATCTTCTTTCAATATATATTTATAACAAGTATATATATTTAAGGGTAAATATATATTTTTAACATATATAATATGTATGGTTGGATTAGTGAGATATTTATAACAAGTATGCAATGAAGACAAACTTTATTAGATTTGATTCTTAACAAATTAGTTTTAACGATTCAATTTATAGCTTTATGCAATCTATAAGTTTAAATAGTTTGATGGTATCTAAACTTTATACATATAAAACTATGATAAATGTCTAATTATTTTTCTTTCCAATCTATAATTTTTTTATGTTCTTGGCTATATAATTGAAGTTCATTTATGTTAACAACTATTAGATTAAATATTTTTATCCCCAATTATTTTCAAATAATTTTATACTAATCTTTGTATTCTTATGCTTTCTTTCATCGTTTCATTTAAAATTTGAACCATTTAAGAATGCTATGTTATAAATTATAGTTGTCTTCCAATTCTTTTTTAAATTGTTAATGGTATAAAAATATTATTGATGAGTAGATGAATTATTACAAGTTCTATTTTAGATTTGTATTCCCTTTATCTAGATATATTATTTACCAAAGTCTCATTGCTCTTTTAGGTGTACTGCATATATATATATATATATATATATATATATATATATATATATATATATATATATATATATATATATATATATATATATATATATAACATGGAAAATGCATATCATGTTCCACCTGTGCTAGATTCTTTGTTTGCAAATACTAGAAATGAGATTAAAACATTGAGAGATTCATTAGCACAAGGTGCAAACCTGGGGATATATAGTGAAGCATGCATGTTGATATTACATAGTCTAGAAAAACTAAAAGATGAACTTGAGAGGACTAGTGCATATTCTCCAGATAGAGTGACTGCTATTCTTTCCTGCATGCGAGAAGTACATGGTGATGTTACCCTTAAACAAATATAGGATAGTGTCACTAAAGAAATGATAAAAGCCACTTGTTGTCCATTTTATCAAAATGTGTGTAAGGTTAGGGGATACCAGGTCACTAGATGTGTCGATCATGCTATGGCCTCATTGATCTACCCATGATTTCTCCCAGCACATGGTCTATACCCAAACAATGACTAGATTCCATTGTATTTTGTTTAGCAGTTGTATGCTGAGGTCCATTTGGGCCTCAAAGTTAACTACCTAGACATTCCACTATATGCTGGTCAGGGGCGTGGTAGGATTGTTGATAGGCCCACCTATCGTCAAGTAGATAGACCACCCCCAATGTTTAGGGTATTGGTTGGTTACAGGTCTCCTACTCTCACCCCAGCTCTAGCCCCCATAGCAGATGAGGTTGTCATTACTTCCCAAAATGAAGCAATTGACACTGTAGGTGACATTGCGGCTACCACCACTAGGATATTTGATGATCATGTAGGTCAGTATTTGATGTCCAGACATTCTCAATCCACACCATTTTCAGCACAGTGGACCACCATGGATCCTTTTACAATGGTCGGCATCCCTACTACACAGCTTGATGCACTTATAGGAGATATGTCACACATGACTGCATTGTTTGGCTGAGGACCTATTAGAGGCATATGCCCACATTGCATCAGACAATGGGATGGGTATAGATCATGTTAGAGAGAATTTGAGATGTAGAGGTCATTCAGTTCCAGGATCCCATCACTCTCAACCGAGCACTAGTGTGCATCAGGATCCACCTACAGTTCATACGGCAGCTGCCCAGACTATGGGTTTTACTAATATGTTGATTGGTTCTGGTTCATCATCACTGATGCCATCTCACCTTCATAGTCCTCTACATTCATCATTTATGGCATGACATGGGCTAGATCAGATGGATGCAGATGTTGATTCGTCGCTTGATCGTTTGGTGGATATGGTGGAGGCGACTATTTCAGAGGACTTAGGTCATCCAATATTAGATGATGTGCATGTATGTGTGCATGTGCATGTTTCAATTCTTTTTTCATTATTTAAAAAAAATAAATTAACTATCGATATTCATGTAAGTTGATATATATGTGTATATATATTGTTATAGGTGGACATACCTCATATCACTCCTAGCCTTGGTCCAGATCATGTGCATGATTGATGTGACTCTATGGATGAATATGTTGTCAGTGGACATGTGAGTTTTACATTTTTATATAATCACATGTGTATATGTACATGCAATATATTTATGTATGCATAGATCTAGATTGATATTTAAAAATACAAGTTCATTTAAAAATAACTTTCATAAAATTTATTTAATATAAATTATATGTATTTAACACATCTTGTGCACAATTTTATTTGTAGGGCTCAGCACATCCATCAGAGCAAGACCGTTCTCATTCAGATGGCCATTTGTCTAGGAGTAGACATTCATATTAGGCCATGCACTCTAGATTTATGATCTTGACCACATGTATTTGATTATATGATGATCTTAAATAGTATTTGGTATTTGATGATCTCTAACTTACATTTGCTTATATGATATACATACATTTGCTTATTTGTTGATCTTTAGTATTCGACATTTGATGATCTTTAATTTACATTATGCTTTTATAATATGTACATATATTTTCTTATATGATATATATATACATTTGCCTCTTTGCTTATAATATGTGTTATGTTTATATGTATTGAATCCCTTTACATTTATGTACATGTGTTTGCTTATGGTTTAAACATGTTTACACATAATATATGTATGCATTTTCTTTAAATATTCAATATACATACATGTTTTCTTATTTTATGATCTCTTACAACTTACATTTCCTTATATTCAATATACATTTGATCTCTAGTAGAATTTCAACAATGCCACTTTATAATTAAGTTCATTCATGTTGATCACAATAAATATTTTGATTTTTTGAGTTGAAACAAGATATAATGAATGATAATTCAAATTATATCCAGCTATTATACTTTTTTTTTGACAAGTAACTTGAAATTCAATTCAATTATAATTAAGAAAATTTAATTCAAATTATACCTCTATTATACATTTTTGACAACTAACTTGAAATTCAATTCAAATATAATTAAGAAAATTCATTCAAATTATACCTCTAATATACATTTTTGACACTTTAACAAAATTCTAAAATTACTAGATATGTTGTGCATACCTATGAATTAAATATGTTCAACAAACTCCACAATGAAATAACTTGTTTGTTTACTACTTGATTCATTTAAACTAGGATCTAGTTGGCTCGCACTCACAAAAGGATATGAATATCACAGTAAAACTTTCCTGGGAATTGGACATTCCGATAGGTGACTAATATCTCTCTGTGGACGTTCATTTACTTGTCAAACCAGGGGACGTAGACTTTAAATGGCGCAGAAAAATATATGCACTAGGAATTTGTTTTGGTCAAATCTTAGCAAAAATACATAGTGGAACGAAATTTTATCTAAGCCACAGAATGGTAATGCAGAATTCTTTAACTCAACTATGCTTGATTAAAACAGAAACCGTAATAGCTACGACTGAGGCACAAACCATGAACTGGCCTTAGGCTACAGGAACAGTCACAGGGATGGACTCTCTATGTTGCAGGAGTAGTATAAGACTAAATTTGTATAAAAACTTCAAAGATGAAAGCTAACTGGCTATTAGCAGAAAAGAATATCTAACTAATTAACTACATATACTTACTAAGTGGGCCCCCTTAGCAAGCATCTACTGATTACACAGATGCTGAACTCAGAACTTCATCGATCTTTATTCATGAAAACAGAATGAGATACATTGTTTTGTTGATGTGAAAACTAACAACAAACTCTGTTTCTGGTCAAACAGATTCTGTCTTTCATTATCATACTAATTCTTACATGATATCTGCTACTCTGTTTCTATCTTACCCTGAATATCATCTATTACTCATTCTATTCATCTTCTACTACTCTCTTGCGCAGGAGGAGTATCTTATTTTTAAATCAGAAGAACAACTAACTAACTAACTAACTTCATCAAAGAAAGACGTGGAAGTAAAGTGTATCCCTAAATCAAGGAACAAACTTCATAAATGAATTTATGTGTTCAACCAGATTCAGAGAGAATCTAGCACTCCACTCTTTCCAGATTGACTTATCATTAAAAAATCTTTCCAAATCAGTTTCGGTCAAAGAGTCTTCGCCGGAGCTTCCTCAAAGTCGTGCAGGAAATGTACTTTACTGCAAAAGCTGAGATCGGCTGCGCTTGACTCGATCATTCTTCAACAACCTGCGAAACAAAAGGTAACAGACGCGCAAGAAAAGGCATATGGCACATACACGATATCTATTCATTAATCACACATTTTAAATCTACTTCACCATTCAAAAACTGTATACAATATACCAGCCATTTTTAGGAGTCAACAGGGCAATAAATGCAATCAAGTCAACATAATAGGCTGTAGAAATATAAAAGTGTCTTGCTATAGGATATCCCCA
The DNA here is from genome assembly GCA_007258455.2 of Sequoia sempervirens. Classification (NCBI taxonomy): domain Eukaryota; kingdom Viridiplantae; phylum Streptophyta; class Pinopsida; order Cupressales; family Cupressaceae; genus Sequoia; species Sequoia sempervirens. The sequence goes on along the minus strand of VDFB02325218.1, from coordinate 17,933 downwards.
CAAAAGATTTCAACAAAGTTTAAACAGCCATGAAATAGCAAAAATAAAGTCATTTAAAAGTTTATCATAACATCAAATTATGAGCATATTTTAGGCTCATCACTGCCCCCTACTTAGCCCAATGCTGGTCCTTTAGCATTAACTTTTGTGGTGGTTTCTCTGAAGTCAGTAGTGGCTGCATGACTCTGGAATGGATGTCCAAACCTGTAATAGAATCCTCTGAAATCCTGGCACCTTTCATATCTTCGATCTTCTAATTCATTGTTAAGATTTGTAGCCTGATGAGGATACAGGGACCACATTAGCACAGGGGGTCTGAATGTCAGTGGCAGCCACAGTTCAAATCTTGTTTGAAGTCCCAATTGAATATATCTTTCGGTTCGTTTGAGTGCAGCTGTAAAGTTTAGGGGACCATGTGGTTCTGACTTTCTTAACCCAACAGTTAATTTTTCCCATCTTTTCTCATTTCTAGTATATGCTAATCTCCAAAATGAATATTGTTGCGCCTGGAATTCACCATATACTTGCTTTCTGATGTCAAATATTTTCACTCTGGATGAAACATTATTAATACCATATGTCAAAGCAAACCAATCTTTCAACATTGCATGTGGGTTTGAACTTTGAGAGCGTAATGGGACAGGCTCTGTTTTCTCAATTTTCTCATACGTTTCCCACTGCCTGCCATAATTCACCTCATTTGCTGCCCATGATATAAATGCTCTCAAATGAATATCACCAATGTATGGAAGATGATTCCATTCTGTTTCAAATGGTATTAAAAAGCCATGCAAATAGAATTCACACAAAGAATTCCTTAACCAGTTAGGGGCTGCTTGATATGCTTCATAAAATTTTTTGGCAGTATGAATTATAGGGTCTTGGTTTCTGAAAATTCTCATCAATTGAAACCATAAAAACTGTTCTTTAAAGCACAGAGCATAGACTCTGGGTGGCGGTCTGCATTCCATAATTTGACCAGTTACCTTCAACATTTCGTCCATTTTTGCTTTCAACTCAGCAATTTCCTGTTTCTGACTTTCAATTTTCTTTTTCAATTTCTTCTTTTCTACTTGCCACAGACTTTGTTGCATGTCAGTCTGGGCTATGTGTCGAAAAGTCAAAGTTTGCAGTGTAACTGTTTCCCAATTATTTTTAACATATTCCAGAAACTCAATTAAAAAGGTCCTCCTATACACAACAATGGCTTTACACATTGCAGGATGAAATACAACTTCATTAGGCACATTCAGTTGTTCAGCCTGTTCTTGTTCTTGCTACAAGATAAATTCTTCTTGTTGCTGTGGTGGAGAAGTTTGTGCTTCCTCCGAGAATTGCATAGCAGTAGTAGCCAGATCATCAAGATTTGGCAACTCGTGCCCATTATGCCCTGCTTCTTTTGTCTCTACTTGTTCCTTTTCAGGAACGAGCGAACTCTGAGCAGCATTCTTAGATTCATTCCGAGAAACATTAAATTCAGATTCAACAGACCCCTCTGAAATTACAATCACCTCAGGTTGCGGTGAAACAGGGGAGGTCCTAGATTATTTCCTTGTGGAAACCCTTCTTGGTACTGATGTAGTTGCAGGTGGTGTTCCGGTAGCTTTTCTTTTTCTTGTTTGTTCAGGGGGCTCTGCCCTACCAGAGGATGACGGTGAACTGGTAATATCAACAGCTGTTGCTGTAGGAGAAACTGCTACAGGGGAAGGTGCTGCAGGAGATGAGCATTGTCTTTTCTGAGAACGAGGGTCAAATTCTGGGGACCCTTCTGCCTTTATTTTTCCTTTCTCCCTCCTAGTAGCAGACCTAGTTTGTACCCTAGCAGAGGATTCAGCTGTGACGGCTACAGGATCGGGTGCTACAGGAGTAGATGACCCTTGCCCTATTCCACTGGTAGATGCAATTTCTTTCTTCTTTCTTTGAGGCCGTGGGGTAATTACCTTAGGGGCTTATGGAGGTTGCAAACTCTTTTGGGCAACAAATTGTTGCCAGGAGGGAGGTGAGACGTCCCTCAAAGAGCACTTAATCAGTAATTTAATAAGGCCATGATAAGTGACAGAGTTATCTTTCCCCTGTTGAGTTCCATGGGCACTTTGCTCTAAAAACTTTAACAAGAAATTCAGAACATTCACAACCAACCCATGCCTTATATGGCTTAATAATTTAAAATGATGAGAATGCAGGTAGGAAAAATGGCCTTCATAGGTTAAATACCTCATTATATAAGTGGCATACTCTGAATATGGAAGAGGCAGTGACACATGCTTGCATCCTTGCTTGGAGACTTCCAGAGGTCCATCAGCAGGCATTGAAAACTCAGCCCTTGCAGTTGTAGCATCTGAAGAAAAGTTTTCTCCAACGGCTGGGAGCCCGGTTACTTCAGCAATTCTGTCTTCGGTTGCAACAACTGTTAGACCCCATACGGTGGCTTCCCCTTCAGAAAGTGTTCTAAAAAATTCTCCCGCAGCCTCCTCATCAAAATCATTTAAACTCAGAAAATAATTTAACCATCCACAGAGGCTGAATGCATGGACTGTCTATGGATTTTGCAATAACAATTCATGAGCTACAGACTCATGTCACACCAACTGACCACCCATGTTTGCAGTTTTTCTAGCTGAACTCAATTTCTTGCTGAAGATTCAAATTCTTTATTTCCCTTTCTGTTCTAGTTTTTCTCTGTCATGCCACCACATTTCTTTCTTTTTTCCAAAAATGAACTTTTTTAAACAAGCAGTCGTAATCGTAGTTTGCAAGAAAAGATGCATTAAAGAAGGACATGCAATCACGTTTGGAAACTACCAGAAATGTATTAAAGAAAGATTATTTTACAGTTATGGCAATGGCAAAAAGACAGGTTTCAAAAGATGGATTACCCCGCCCCCTTCTTAAAGGATGACATGTGTCCTCACATGTACTAAGGAACAGGTAGAGATTCAGGGAATAATGACCGGTACATGCATAGGAGTAATTGAATAGAATAAAATAAATCAAATATGTGATAAGAAAAGATATGGCATACCTTTAGTAATTGCACGTACGTGTGAAGAAAGATGACGGTGCTGTATGAATTGACAAGTTGGAAAGATATCTTAATTAAGATTGATGCAGACGGATGAAGTGGATGGGTGACATGGGCGGATGAAATGTACGAATGAAATGGATGGATGGGATGGATGGATGGAAGATAAAGAAGTGAGATGGGGGCGATAAATGAAAATAGAGAAAAAGGGGTTTTCTTAAAAAGAAAACCTTTATTATGGGCATACTTTTTGAAAATTATGGGAACGCTGTAGGAAAAAGGCTAGAGCCTTCGGCTGCAGGAAGAGTAGCGGGCGGAATCTAAATGAACTGCTTCATGAAGTCTTCCTTGGAAATTGGCTTATGGTACAGTCGGAGTCGGTGGCCATTGACGAGCAATTTGAAACGAACTGGATCAATTGTGACCACCTACACAACTCCATTGTCAAACACATTTTCAACTTCATAGGGGCCAAGCCAGCGTGTTGTGAGTTTACCCTAGTTTTCTTGGTACCGGGAATCATATAACAGAGCCCAATCTCCAGCAGAAAATTTTCTAGTTTTGATGTGCTGATCATGCCATTTCTTTCTCTATTGTTGGATTACTTCTGTATGCTGCAGGGCGGCTTTTCTCATTTCGTCCAAAGTATTTAGCTGCAGGAGACAATCCTTCTGTGCTTCGGATAAGTCCATGTTGAGTTCAAGAGCTATCCTCAAAGTTTTATGTACAAATTCAATGGGTAACATAGTTGTTTTCCCATAGAGCAACTCAAAAGGTGTAAACCCAGTTGTTGTTTTCCATGTAGTTTTGTAAGCCCAAACTGCTTCAGGAAGTCTATTACTCTAGTCTTTCTTATGAATCTGCACTGTCTTTGTGAGGATCGCCTCAATTTCTCTATTTGTTACCTCCGCCTGACCATTGGCTTGAGGATGATAGGGGCTGGACTTCCTATGTTTGATCTTATAGTCATTCATAAGTGCAGTGATCAGATTTGACGTAAACTGAGCTCCTTGATTAGTTACAAGCTCTCTGGTAACTCCAAATCTTGTGAAAATTTGTTCATACAAAAATTCAGCAACTTTGTTATCTCAGGCATTAGTCAAAGCTTTTACCTCGACCCATTTTGTGACATAATCTGTGCAAACTAGAATGTATGACTTTCTGTTTGATGGTGGATCAATTGGCCCCACAAAATCCATCCCCCATTTATCAAAAGGGGTGACTATGACCTGCGGATATAGTGGCATTTCATCTGACTTAGTTGGTCTTCCCATACGCTGGCATCTGTCACACTTCCTTGTATAGGCCACAGCATCCTTGTGTAATGTTGGCCAGTAATACCCTGTTGTAAGAACTTTCATTGCTATTTTTTTTGCTGCAAAATTCCCCCCACATGGTTCATCATGGCAAGCATGCAAGATATCATAAGTCTCATCTTCTCTTACACATCTTCGCATTACTTGATCAGGGCCAGTATAGAACAGACAATTTGCAATTCAGGTAAAGTTAAAACTTTTCTCTATCAACAACTTCTTTTCTTTTGGGGAAAAATGAGCTGGTATTCTGTTTGCTACCAGATAATTAGCGATGTCTGCATACCAGGGTGTATGTGCAGCAATGGCAAATAAGTTTTCATCTGAAAATCTATCATTAATGACCTCATGTTCCTCAGATGCAGTTGATTGAAGTCTTGATAAAAATTTAGCTACAACATTAGCTCTTCCTGGTTTGTCAATGATTGTGATATCAAATTCTTGTAACAACAGGAGCCATCGTGTCAATCTACCAGAAATGGCAGGTTTGTTCATCAAGTACTTGATTGCTGCATGGTCAGTGTGGACGAATATCTGATAATCTATGACATAATTCCTAAATTTATTCAAAGCATACACTACTGCAAGCAATTCCTTTTCTGTAACAGTATAGTTGAGCTCAGGACCTTAAAGGTTTTTGCTGATAAAATAGATAGCATGCTCAATTGAACTTTTTTTTTGACTTAAAACTGCTCCTATACCAAAATCAGATGCATCAGCATGTATGTGAAAAGGCAGGTTCCATTTTGGACCTTGAAGAATAGGGGCTTTAGTAAGCAAGTCCTTTAGCTACAGGAAGGATTTTTCGCAGGCCTCGGTCCACTCAAATTGGGAATCCTTTGTTAACAAAGCATAAAGTGGACTGGCAATTTTACTAAAGTCTTTTATAAACCTTCTATAATACCCTGCATGACTAAGAAAACTTCTAACATCTTTTTGTTTTGCAGGAGTTTATAAATTCTGAATAACTTCAATTTTAGCAGGGTCAACTTAAATTCTATTCTTTGAAATATGATGACCTATAACAATACCTTCTTCCATCATTAAAAAGCACTTTTCACTATTTAGAGACAAATTTTTCTCTCTACACCTTTTTAATACTTTTTCTAAATTCACCAATGCTTCTTCAAATGTGACTCCATATGTAGTGAAATCATCCATATAAATCTCCATACATTTATGAGATATATAATCAAATATACTAATTACTACTCTCTGAAATGTTACTGGTGCATTGCATAAGCCAAAAGGTAAGACAGAATAAGCAAATGTTCCCCATGGACAGGTAAAAGTGGTCTTGTCTTGATCCTTAGGGGCAATTTTTATCTTATTATACCCGCTCTAACCATCTAAGAAGGAAAAATATCTTTTTCTAAACAGTGAGTCTAGTACTTGGTCTACAAAAGGTAATGGAAAGTGATCTTTTTTAGTGGCATTGTTCAACTCTCTGTAATCTACACATACTCTTTATTTTCCTCCTTTCTTGGGGACAATGACTAATGGAGAAACCCATTGGCTGTCAGAAATTGGGTAAATAAAACCAGTATTAAGCAACTTTTGAAGTTCATTTTTCACTATTTCTCTAAGTGTTGGATTTACTCTTCTTAGAGGTTGTCTAACTAGTAAACAATCTTCTTTGATATATATCCTATGAGTACAAACTCGAGGATCTATTCCTTGCATGTCGCCATATTCCCATGCAAAAGCTTTATGCTGTTCTTGGAGCATTTTTAATAAGTCAGCCTCTTGAGACTGAGACAACTTGCTATTAACATTCAAACAATGATCTGGAGACAATTCTATCTGCTTAATGAGATTACTCATAGAATCAACAGGTAATGTTTTTACCTCTTGTGGAAGCAGGTTATGAAAAATTGTCGGAAGTTTAGGCAATGAACTCTTGGAATCTAGCTACTGCAAGAAACATTGATGATGACTGTCACTTGGATCAGATAAACTATCTGTATCAAGATTGAATTGCATAATTTGAAAAAGCAAAGCATCTTCACTTTGAAGTTGAGAGAATTGATCATTTTGGAGCATCATTAATTGAGCCAAAGAATTGGCTTCTTCTGTTTCTTCTCCCACATCTAGCCAAACAAGTTGGGACAAATCTGGTTGAGTTTTAGTAGGCAGATACAAAGCCAATTTTTTTGTGGACTGTCCATCAGAAATGGTCATATCTCCAGAACGACATCCTATAAAAACATCAGCAGTTTCTAACCATGGCCTACCAAGGATAACTATATACCCTCTTAAAGTTGCCTTAACTGATAATATTATGAAATCAACAGGATACTCCCAAGATTTAAGAGTGACAATTACATCTTCTACCATCCCATCAGGTTTGACTGTGGAGCTGTCTGCAAGCTGCAGAACTGTGGGTGTAGACCTAATGTTTGAAATATTCAAGGAGTCCATAGTATGCATTGATGGCAGCTCCTAAATCAATCAAAACATTTTTTACAACTTGGCCATTTATATGTATCTGTACTACAGGGCTTCCAGGTTCAATATACTTTGGAATGACTACATTTCCCAACATTATATCAGCCAATTTCCCTAAGACATGAATTATTTGGGGATCCTTTTTCTTTCGTCTAGGCTTCTTCAAACAGGCTTCTTTAATAGCTTTTCCAAAAATGGGAATATCTTTAATAGCCTGAAACAAAGGGATTTGAATTTGCACATTTTTGAGCTGATCTAGAATGTCAAAAGTGAGTTCTTCCATGAGTTTAGATTTAGTACTTTGCAACCTCTGAGAAAAAGGTGGTTTATCTTGTCTCTGCAAAACAGGTTCCGTAGAAACTGTATCGGGTATAGGCATATGCTCAGTGAGAACAACAGGTGCATTAGGTTCTTCAAGGGGAGAATCAGATATTTCTATAATCAGAGGCAGTTTGGGAGTAGGTAAAGTAGTTCCAGACCTCAGATGGATGTCATTAACATTTAAGGCATAAGCTTGATATTGGTTGGCTTCAGAAATATACACAGGTTGTTGAGGCTGCTGCTGTTGCTTATTATTGGGATTAGGCAACGGCTGGGTAGGCATAGGCGTTTGCTTTGGAGGCCCAGGATTTGTGGTAGTTGCTGCAGGAGGCGGCATAAGGGCCTGTTGTTGTGGTTATGGAGGCTGCAGGAACCCAGGAGTCTGGTTTTGCCATTGTTGAGGACCTCTCCATTGAGGATTTTGTTGCCAATTTTTTGAAGGTGGAGTCCATTTCCCTTGTGGCTGCTACCAACCTCCTTGAGAAGATTGCCACTATGGGGTTTGATAATTAGGCCAACTTGGTTGAGGCGGATTCCATGGTGGTGGTGGTCCATATGCTTGTTGTCATTGGTTATTATAGCCAGAATAGGGATTACCAAAAGTTAAAGGGTCTTGAGGCATACCTTGCCTTTGGGCCCATGGTATCCTTTGTGCAACAAAGAACACTTGATCATCATCACCTTCCACTGGTTTGAAATCAGTAGGTAGTTGTCTGGCTTCCAAATTAGCCACCATCTTGCATCTGCAATCACGCTTCTTTTGTCTACAGTATGGACATAACTCAGCCAAAACTACCTCAGCTTCTGCATGTTTCTTCCAAACTTACATAGTGTCCAATTGTGTAGCCATATTATTAATGATGTCCTGCCTGAAATCAGATAGCAGATTTGTGATCTCCATCCGGGAAACTCTACTAGAAGAAGACTTCCCCATTGAAGCATGATGACCTCAACCTTTCTTAACTATTGCTCAAGAGTAGTTAAGACATATCTTCTGGATATCATCCCAAGGCAGTTGAGTTATATCACCTCCTCCTATTAGGTCCAGGGCGTCAATACAGGCATCACTGATTTCCCTTAGAAAAAGTAGTTTCTGAGAGTCCTCGTTAAGAGTATGGTTTGAGTTTCTTTTTAATGAAAACAAAAACCTTGAAATATAATCTTCCAGACTTTCATCCTCCTTCTGCTGAATTCGGAATATGTCATCACCTTTGTTGGCACTCTTACAATATTTCTTATACTTTTCAAGAAATTTCGTCTGCATGGCTTCCCAACTATTTACAACACCTCTTCCCAGACTCATGAACCATCTGAGAGCCCCCTCCTTCAAAGTGGAAGGAAATAGCTTCAATTTATGAGTGTCTATGTTGTAGTCATAACTGCGACAGAGGACATCAAATTCAAACAGAAAGGTTTCTGGGTCTTCTGTGACCAGGCCATAAAACTTTGGAAGCAAGGAAGAAGGGATGTTTTTAAGATTGTCAGTATCTTGTTGGGGAAAAATGGGAAACTCAAATGCAGGAGGTGGATTATTAGGTGGATTATTTGCCATGTCTGGGTGCTGGAATAGCAGAACAAATGGATTTTCCTTAGGTTCGTTATCAGCTGGGTCAAATGGTAGTTCAATAAACAGATTTTCAGGGAGGAACCTTCCTAGTGCATCTCTTCTTCTTCTATGCATGCAATACAGTGAGTAATGGCTTGAAAGATTTTGAAAATTTTTGACTAACAGACTAAACTAATGCTGAAAATGACTTTGTCAAACTCCTAGTTAGACGCCATCCCCGGCAACGGCGCCAAAAATGGCTCACACTCACAAAAGGATATGAATATCACAGTAAAACTTTCCTGGGAATTGGACATTCTGACAGGTGACTAATATCTCTCTGTGGACATTCATTTACTTGTCAAACCAGGGGACGTAGACTTTAAATGGTGCAGCAAAATATATGCACTAGGAATTTGTTTTGGTCAAATCTTAGCAAAAATACATACTGGAACGAAATTCTATCTAAGCCACAGAATGGTAATGCAGAATTCTTTAACTCAACTATGCTTGATTAAAACAGAAACCGTAACAGCTATGACTGAGGCACAAACCATGAACTGGCCTTAGGCTGCAGGAATAGTCACAGGGATGGACTCTTTATGCTGCAGGAGCAGTATAAGACTGAATTTGTATAAAAATTTCAAAGATGAAAACTAACTCGCAGAAAAGAATATCTAACTAATTAACTACAGATACTTACTAAGTGGCCCCCTTAGCAAGCATCTACTGATTACATAGATGCTGAACTCAGAACTTCATCGATCTTTATTCATGAAAATAGAATGAGATACATTGTTTTGTTGATGTGAAAACTAACAACAAACTATGTTTCTGGTCAAACAGATTATGTCTTTCATTATCATACTAATTCTTACATGATATCTGCTACTCTGTTTCTATCTTACCCTGAATATCATCTATTACTCATTCTATTCATCTTCTACCACTCTCTCGCGCAGGAGGAGTATCTTATTTTTAAATCAGAAGAACAACTAACTAACTAACTAACTTCATCAAAGAAAGACGTGGAAGTAAAGTGTATCCCTTAATCAAGGAACAAACTTCATAAATGAATTTATGTGTTCAACCCGATTCAGAGAGAATCTAGCACTCCACTCTTTCCAGATTGACTTATCATTAAAAAATCTTTCCAAATCAGTTTCGGTCAAAGAGTCTTCGCCAGAGCTTCCTCAAAGTCGTGCAGGAAATGTACTTTACTGCAAGGCCGAGATCGGCTGCGCTTGACTCGATCATTCTTCAACAACCTGCAAAACAAAAGGTAACAGATGCGCAAGAAAAGGCATATGGCACATACACGATATCTATTCATTAATCACACATTTTAAATCTACTTCACCATTCAAAAACTGTATATAATATACCAGCCATTTTTGGGAGTCAACAGGGCAATAAATGCAATCAAGTCAACATAATAGGCTGCAGAAATATAAAAGTGTCCTGCTATAGGATATCCCCACAAAAGGTTTCAACAAAGTTTAAACAACCATGAAATAGCAAAAATAAAGTCATTTAAAAGTTTATCATAACATCAAATTATGAGCATATTTTAGGCTCATCACTAGTTATTCCATGTACACTTGAATAATTTTGATTCACTTGGAGCGCAGATTTTGGAGAAGTTTTTGCACATTTATCAAGGAGGCAAATATTGGAGCTCAACAACTTTTCATTTTTATCAATCAAGGAAAAATTTGGAGGATAATTTAACTAAGTTGGTAGAGGACTTGTATAGAGTCATCTTTAAGTTGAAGAAGAAGATGGGACAACAAAGAAAAAGAAAAAATGTGTCTCAACGAAAATTGTGAAAAGAAGAAGAACAAAAGAGGCGTGACCAAAACTTGGAAAATTATCATAGAAAAAAACAAGGTACATGCTTGTTTCTTCTCTCTCTCACTCTCAAGTGTGTGTTTAGGACTTTTACTTTGAAGGTTTCTAACCATCATTGCACTTGAATGACTATAAATACTTTTAAAAGTACTCAAGTCATCTTGGTCATGCAAGTTGCAATGTTTATATGATCCTTGACTCTAATTCCTTAAGCCAATTCTTTTTGTTTCAATATTTGTGTTTTGTGTCTTTGGTCTTTTATTTTCATCACTTCAATGTTCTCAAATTATTTTTATGTTTTATGCTCTAGGGATTCCTCAAGTTGGATTCAAGCCAAATCTAGATATTCGATCAAACGAATTTGTTGAAGAACACATGGACCTTGAAGTTAGGGAGGAGACCCAAGTTCAAACAATGCTTGTTGGAGAGGGGTCAAGATCACTTCCTTCTACTAGTAAGGATGAGCATATAACACTAGCACAAACTTCTCTCACTTATAGCTCATCATGTTTTATCAGTTTGTTTGCTTGCATACATAAACTTCACTTATATTTAACATCTCTCACTTTTGTTTACAAAATATTTTGTGACACATGTGTAGGAAGGGCTCAATAAGCAAGAATTTTTCATGCTCAAGTCGAGCCAAATCTAGACATTGGATCAAATGAATCCGCTCAAGAATGCATGGTCCTTGAAGATAGGGAGGAGGCACAAGTTTAAACAATGCATGTTGGAGAGGGGTCAGGATCACTTCCTCCTACTGGTATGGATGAGCATATAAACTAGTTGAGAAGGTGGGGAAACAAATTTCTCATAGAAATTTAGATCATTTACTTGAAATGGATGTGAAGAAACTGAAATATTATGCCAACCAGCCTTATAATAAGAGAAAGAGGTCAATGACTAAATCTGTAAATGAAATGATCAATCATCATTTCAATCATCTTGATACACTTGAAAAAACCCAATTGTTATCACGTTTACTTCTCTGTGATGAGCTCAAAGAGTCATTACAATTGTTGGGTGTTCATTCAGGATCAAATAAGAAGAAACACATGGGATTACAAAAGGATATTGTTCAAAATGTTAAAAAGGGTTTAGATTCCATTGGGAAAGGATCTCGATCAGTGGATAAGGCCACTACAAGAAGGGTTATGTTGACATCTATTGTACATCAAGATACAGCAAGAAAAAGAAAAATGTATGCACTTTCAACTGAAATTGGTTATAGTAGAACCACATTGATAAAATATGAGAAAAAGAGAAATTTTTTGGATGAGAGTTTAGAAGGCAATTGGGAAATTATGTGTAGAGCTCCCCATTCTAATAGGATTGAAAATGTTGTTAGGAACTTGGTCTTAGGTTTTTGGCATGATCAGACTCATCCATCATCAAATACTAGAGATGTTATGAGACACAGGATTGGACCTAGTATTTATGAAAATCATATCAAACATTGGCTAGACATAACACAATTTGATATGTATATGAACTTTTGTAATGCATATCCTCATATAAAGATTGGGCAAACAATGTTTCAAAGGTTAAAGCCATATTATGTGAAGATAAACAAGTTTTTTGAAACTTGTTGTCGTTATCATATTGAATTTGATCTCTACTATCAGGTGTTTCGAAAGATGAGAGAAGAAAGATGTGGGTTTCAAAATGCACCTCCTAAACAGGCAAGTTTGTTCATAAAGTATATATTATGTGATCATGAAAATGGACCTCAAATAAACTGCATAAAAGGAATTTGTGAGACATGTGGAAATTTGGCTAAATTTCCTTCAAGAATTGAGGATATTGACCTAACAAAGACAGTAAATTGCAAGAGGTAAGTATTATTTTTAGAGAGTTTATTTGTTTCAATTTCTCATAGATCAAGTTATTTGGATTCTCTTTGATGTAATGTTTCATTGATCAAGTGAGGTTTATTAGTTATTCACATATTTTACTGACACAGGTACAAGTATGTAAAGTTGCAAACAAATTTTGGGAAAGAATCACAAAGTTGAACTATGTAGAAGAGGAGATTCCCATTGAAAATTTATGGAAGATTTTTGAAAAATTGATACGGTACCATACATACATCATTCCTTTTTGCTAAGTGGCAAGCACAACAATTCCAAACATTGAGAGATACTTTCCCACATGGAACAGTTCTATCAGTAGTTGACTTTGTAGAAAATTACTCCTTTCTACATCAAAAGGAGATTCAATCAGAGTATTACTTTTCAAAGTAGATCACTATGATGGTTCATGTGTGTTATCGACATGCACAATCAGAATTGGATGGTGTTGAGAGTACAGATGAAGAATGAGCCATTAAGAAAGAATATCACTTTTATATTAGTGATGATAAAGAGCATGACACACTTTTTGTCCAACATTGCTTTACAATATTTTTTGAGAATTTGAGAAGCAAAGGTGTAAAATTTGAAAATGATTTTGTATGGTTAGATGGATGTGCGGCACAATTCAAATCTTCACAGCCATTCTATACACTTTGTAGATATCATAAAATCTAAAAAATACCACATGTTTGGAGTTTTTTTGAGAGTGGGCATGGAAAGGGTGAGCATGATGGAGCAGGAGCTTGCATCAAACGAGCTTTAAGAAAGCATAAAATGAGTTATCCAGAAGATCATCTAGACAATGCACATGATGTTGTTGAATGGTGCAAGAAACACTTTGCATCAAATGTGGTCAGCACATCTTCAAGAACAAACCGACACATTCCACATAAAGTGTTTTGGGAGATATTGGGTATGTATAAATTACATTAAATCAAAATTTTGAATTTATTTAAATTTAAAATATATATACATATTTGTTCACATAAGTTTTTTGTTGTACATATGTATCTAGGCGTGGATAGAAGATCGATGCATAGATGCAAGAGGGTAGAAAAAACAAGATCTTTGCATTGTGTTAGGAGTTCAGATAGTCGCCATGGATGGATATTAGACACAAGGGATTAATCTTGTTTTTGCACTGAGTGCATTGAGGGAAACTCTGATTATGCATGCAACAATCAAGAACTTGGATATGTTGGTAAATGGGATACAGTGCCACTAGTTGTTTCAGAAACATATGATGAAAGCGAGGAAGAAAGATTTGAAGACATTCCTTTGATTTCAATTGATTATGACCATATTTTAGGATTGGTTAGAAAAGGTACACATGTGTAAGTTTTCAATTATTTAAATATTATATATATCTAGTTAATGATCTTTAGAGACATTTCTAATTTTTTTAGAATTTTTTTGTGTAAATTTGGTGTACAGAGATGTTTTGTAGTCATAGCAGTAGTCCTGAAACATCAAGGTGTTAGATAATATTTATTGCATCGGCATTGCATAGAGGAATAAATAACAGAACTCTAAACAAGGATGGAATGTCATTTCCATTGGTGAGTTTGAATTTAAAATCTTATATACATTGCATTCATGCACATTACATTAGGAAACATTAAATATATATTGCAGGTACAAACCTTGAGCATCTAAAATGTTGCAATAACGCATATTACAAGTCTTGCACCTTTAGGTTCATGTTTACCATGTAGGTTCCTTCCGATGTAGTGCAAGTGGACATATCTAAAACAAGTCGTTGCCCAACATGGGATTCATTCTTTTGTTGACTATCAACCCGATAACAAGGTATATCAATATAATCACTTAATAATTGCTACCACTCTACATCTTCATGCAACACACATGCACGCTGGCCAAAGAAATGGAGACTAGATAGTGATGATCATCAAAAAATTCTACATGTTATTGAAGAGCAAAATGAACTGCAGTAATCTTTGACTTAGATTATATCCATTGTTTTCAAGTTCACTTGTAACCCTATACATGTTCAAATGAGAACTTATAGTAACTTGTACATAGCTATAAATAATTTTGTGTAAAATTCATAACTATATGTACATATTTGTTCCATGGAAAATTCCTAAGTTCAAGAATTCCTTTGATAGCATCATCTCTCACTTTATTGGTTGCATGTAAACCCCGGCTATATATGCTTTCAATCCTTATTTGAAACGTGAGTGAATTTTTAAAATCCATTTTCCTAAATTACAATTATATGTGCATATTTGTTCCATGGAAAATTCTTAAGTTCAAGAATCTTTGATAGCATCATCTCTCACTTTTTTTGGTCACATGTAAACCCACATATATACAACCTTAATAAACGTGAGGAAGTTTTCTAAAATCATTTTTAATTTAAATTCTCATAATTTGTAGACACGTCAAATTGACATAATGCATCCATTCGACAAATAAATCAAGTTTATTTATCAATCTCCTAAAGTCATTAGTTTAAATCAAATAAATCAACTTGATCCCATCACCCTCATTTTAATTAAATAAATCAAACCTTTTATTTAATTAAATTCAAATCATATTTCATCCTTTTCTGATTTAAATAAATTAAATAAATCAAGTATCTAAGTCGTTAGGCCAACCTCCATCCGAATCATCATCCTAGCTAATTAATCCCGATCTTAATACTAATCTCACCCACTTGCATTCTCTGATTTAGCTGATTTCAGGTAATATATAAATCAATTTATTGATTTATTAAATCCAAGATTTTCCATCAACATGGCATTTATGGGGAATATTCCCCCAACTCTCTTTGAATTCAAAGGAAAGCTGATTTGTTCCTCCAACATTGCATTTATTAAGCCATTTTCAACTCACTAGCATTTACTCCCAAATTTCAAACCAAATTTTCCTCTCATGGGCACTCTTCCTAATCTTAAGTGAAGATGATCAACCATCCACCACTTGACAAGTGTCCTTTCATTTGTCCAATCTTAGTCCCACATTGGTCTCTCTTCAACACTTAGCATTTTGAAAATCTATAAAATAGAGGCTTCATCTCTTATCAAGATCCTTCACCATCTCTCCACAATCTCTTGCAAGGTCACTCTCTTCATTTGAGAATTGATCTTGTCCATTTCACTTCACAACTCCATCATCTACACAACTTGATGCAAGGTCATTCTCTTTGAGAACTTATCTTGTCCATTTATCATCTCCATATCCATAGCAATTTCATCACTAGCTTATCAATCAAGGATTGGGAAAGGGTCACTAGCACATATGACACCAATCCACTATGAGATAGTTTGATTTCATGTTTTTAATTGTATGCTTTTATGTATCTTGTTATTGGATAGGATTTTAAAACATGTTCGATATCTTATATGGATGTTGAAGGTTTGCTTTGCTTGAATACTAATCATACTTGTCTATGTTAGTTATTAACCATTTGCAGATTTTGACATCCACAAAATGGCGCTAGAAGGAGGGCTATTTAGATCTATTTTTTAAAAATCTCTAAAGCCTCTACAATAGATCCATTTTATGCATATCTAGATTACATTTTTTGGCTCTGTTAATGAATTTTGGTGAGATACTTCAGGTCCAACAGTAAAATCAGTCTAGAAATTACTGGGAAGTGACACGATTTCATCAAATTCCTCATTCAAGTTTCTTTTCTTAGATAGCAACTTGCCACGTATTTATTTCTTCAGTGAGCAACAATCCTTTGATTTCAGATTTCTACGCCTCTTTGACTTCAAGAAGCTTAGACTTTACCTTTGGCTATGAGTTCCCTTTCTTATCAGATCTCCTTTGTTTTTAGTTTCTCTTGGATCGGCGTTTGAGAGCTTCATGAAATATTCTTGCCAGGAGTTACAATTTTAATTCATGTTAAAAATAACGGTGAGTGCAGTTTTATGTTTTCCTTTGCAATGAGGAAGAGAGAAGCTTCAAAATCTTGAACCGACTCCTTGTCCCCGAATAGCAAGAAAAACATAAAATTGTAGTCATATATGTTGTTTTGATGATTGTAGAGAAGTCATGGAGTAAAAGGGTAGGCATTCCTCCTGATTGTTGTTTTCCATTCATAAGGGAATATGGATATGGGTTCAAGGCTTCTTCAATCAATGGAAGCCTGCGTAGCAAAACCCCAGGAAAAACTCCTGTGAAATGATGGCAGATTGTTTCGTTGCAGGAAAATTTTTAGAGGGGTGGAAAGGCATGAAACTAAGGCAATGTATATGTTTAGATTTTTGTAAAGAGGCTTAGATTTCGAGTCTAGGCTTTAGAATATGAACATGGTCGATTTGAATTCAGGAATGCTCTAAACTCTATCTAAGTTCATGGATATTTGTTTGCGTTAAATTCTGTGAGATTTTGTCTATTGGAGACCACATTTCCATAGGCAGACTGTCAAACGGTTCAAACACCTTGTCTATCCTTCCACATTGTGCATTAATATTCACTAGAGCATTTGATATGCCTTGATTTTCTTACAAAAGAACTCCCATTTGCGTACAACCAAGGAAAATGTTGGTAAAGGTTGCAGAAATTGGCTTTACATCTGCCAATTACATTTGCTTAAAAGTGTCTAAGGACGCTCAACAAATCCATATTGAACAAATCCTATGATCACTGCTTTCTGTGTGACCATATTTCTCGAAGCATTCTGTCAAACAATTCATGTGTGTTGTCTATGCGTCCACATTTTTCATATATTATTTATGGAAGTTAAATTACTTTGAAGCATCCTATCAAACAATCCACGCGCTCTGTCTATGCTACTAACCTGCCAAACAATCCACGCGCTTTGTCTATGCTGCTAGATTGTTAAACAGTCCACATGTCTTGTTTATATTTTTACAACTTGTGCTTCATTTCAAAGTTTTTTAAAGTTTCTTCATTCAAATTTCTTCCCACCAAATGCATTTGCTCGAATCTATGAGACCACATTTTTAGGAATTATGTCAAACAGTCCTATCACTAATGTTGAAGAAAGGGTGTAGTTGAAGTAAAAGTCGCTTTCCAAAACTTTGAAATCATTATGGAACGCAACTTCACACCTACCCATTACACTAGCATCAATGTGATTTTCAAATTTATTCCCACCAAATGCATTTGCTTGAAAGATAGATCTTTTCAAATGGATTCCCTCCAAGCTACATTAATATGCTAAGCTTCACTTTTGATGTGATGTTTGAATTTTTATTTTTGGAGAATCTTTAAGTTTTACAATGAAGAATGCCATTTCTTGTGCTCCTTTTGAAAAGCAGATTTAATACTAGATTTTCATTAAAAAATTTTGAATTTTGCATCAAGGGAGACTTTGATCTTTGCTAACAAAATGTTTGTTCTTGGTTAATGTTTTCTTTAAAAATTGGTGGAAATCAGGATTCTTATGAATTCTTCATTCATTAGTTAAAATAACCATAAGTCTTTTTCATTTTAAGGCTTGAAATGATAACATGATTCTTGTGTTTTTCTCTTTTTCTTGAAAGGAAAACAAAGGAAAACAACAAAGGTATAAAGAAGGTACAAAAAAAAGCAAACGGCGAACAATGAAGACACAAGGAAAACGAAAAGCAACAAAGGTA
>VDFB02325217.1:0-12736 GCA_007258455.2 Sequoia sempervirens | reverse complement strand
TCTCTCCCCCATCTCTGACCAACTTGACCACCCCCTGCTGGTGCTAGTGCTGTAGTTGGTGCTGGTACTGGCTCATCTAGAATAGTAATACATGGAGGAGGGTGCAGAGCCAAATACTGTCCATACTCGAGAGTAACTGGTGCCTCGACAATGTCTCGTCGCATATCCCATGTTGATGGCTGTAGAGCACAATAACCCTCGACAAGTGCCCCATAAGGAAAACTAGGACCCCAATCACTGACATCTATTCGTCGTCATCCATAATGCGCTACTCCCTATGGCATACACTGCACAATACCATACTTCCTATAGACGTGACGAAATAGGAATCGCTCCAAGATCCTAGGGCTCTTCCTGATCAAATACATCGAATCGGCCAAGAACCCCAACTCAATATTATCATCATCCCAATCATCACAGTCTAAATAAGGACGCTAGGTCATTGTCTCTACATCATCAATAATCCACCTCCAATAATCTAGCTTACCCATCATATGCTGGGTAGGCCTGCCTCTGTAAGAAAACACATAGGGTCTCGTCGCTAGTCTCGATAACACCGGCACGGGATGCGTAACAGCAATATGCTCCCATGCCCATACTTGAAGAAGGGTAGCTCCCGCCGATAAACTACTGCTGCCGAGGTATACGATCCAATATAAATCATGATAGAGCTGAGCAAGCATGCACATGCCCCAAGCATATCTTGTCCTGTGTACCACCATACCCTCTAAAATTTGACCCCATCTGAGAGATAGACCCTTTGACCTCTTATTAGGACAAAGGAATCCACTAATAAAGCTGGCCAAAACTAAAGGAAGTGGAGCATATGACTCATAAATCTCTATCCATGGAACCCACTCTCCCGCAACATGGGGATCCTGAAAGACTCTCCGCATAGCCTCTACCCCACCAACCTCCTCTGAATCATGCATGACAATCTCCCCAACAAAAGGAATGCGAAGAATACGCCATACATCCTCTGGTGTCACAATCATCTCGCCAGTAGGTAAGTGGAAGGTGTTGTGGTCACTATGCCATCGCTCCGCTAAGGCTGTCAGTAGACCCCTATTAAGTCTAATATGGGGCATATCCAGTAATGTCGCTAAACCACAATCAATAATATGTTGTCTCTCATCTGGTGAAAGTCGTGGTATCATGTCAAAAGGCCAAGGGAACTACTCTCGCACCTGGATAACATCTAAATGCTCCTGTTATCATACAAAAAGAACATTTTAATCAGAATATCAAATATTAGGAGGTTATCAAATTTTCAAAAATTGTGCTTTACCTAACAAACTATCAATTTATCAAGGAACCCTCATCTATCAATTGGGTTCATTCCTTCGAAAAGTGTAATTATTCCTCGCCTATCATGAGGGTAATTATTATCAATCAATAGATCTCGCTCACATGAGATCGTTTACCATTTATTTTAGTCACAATCAAACTAAAATAGATGGAATCAACAACAAATCGACGAAAATAAAAGTGCACAATTTTTCATCAATCAATTCTTCCAAGCGCTACAAAATCCTACTGAAGCGCTATGAAATCTGCCTAAAGCGCTATTTCTGGTGGCGCGCTATAAAATCTTAGTGGCGCGCTACAAAATTGACCTGACGCGCTAAAACTTATGACACGCTACCCTAATCCACGGACGTGCTACAGAACTCGATGAGCGCGCTAAAACTATGGCGTGCTACAACAGATAATAATTAAATGCTCTATTAACTAATTTAAACTACAAATCTTCATAAATCTATCCTATTGCTCTCTAACTCTAAAAATTTCTCTAATCTACTTTGCTCTCAGATTTTAGAAGCTAATTAAACTATTGAAATAACACTTAGAGAATGAGAATGGAACTATTCTATTTCCTATATGATTTAAATGTGCAACTAAAATGATTCTATAGGAAAGCTTCTAAGAAAGAAACTACTGTAAACTGCCATAATTGAGATGCTGGATGGATGTTGATTGAATGTTGAATGCTTGAGATGCTGGATGAATGCTGGATGCTTTGAAAAACTTGCAGAGTAAGATTTCATAAGTTGGGATCCATTTCCTATAGCCAAAGAGCTATATTTATAGCTTTCACGGCAACACATTTTCACAGGGATACAGGATAAAGGGCTGTGATTCAATCTGGAGAATTGAATGGCATGGGATGAGAAGATGGAGCTGATCATGGAGGATTGTTTCTCCCCATGAAAACACCAGGAAAGATAAGAGGGAAGGTGGGTGGAAGGTGGTTGAGAGCACTTCATGCAGGTTTTTCCCCAAAGCTCTTCCCGTGAATGACAGTGGAATTAATTAAATTTTGAAAATTTAATTTTATTGGTGAGTGAATAGTGCGTAAATTTAAATAAATTTAATTTATTTAATTTTTAGCAAAAGAGGATTGAATAATTTAATAAATCAAACTATAGGGTTTGTTTATTAAATTAAAACAAAAAGGAAAAATGATAATTAAATAAAAGATTTTAGAATATCTTTATTTAATTAAGAAGAAATGTGATGAGGTAATTAAATAACACAAATTATTTTAAGTTGTGCATTTAATTTATGATAGAAAATAAAAGAAGTAATAATGATAATAATTAAATAAAACAAAGTTTTTAATTTTGTTTATTTAATTAGGAGAGAAATAGAAGAATTAATAATGAACTTAATATAAATAAATATTTCTATTTATTTACTAAGTAGATGAATTTAAGATAAATTAATCAAATAAGTTGTATTTAATTAATTAGATTCTCCGACATTTTAGGTGTCTCACAAATTGTTACAAGAGAATCTACAATATGTAGGAATATATTTCCAATGAAGCACAATCACAAACATCGCACTATTTTGGATCAATGCTCTGCTCTGCTCTACATTCACACAATTTTGATCTCAACATTCACAAATTATCTCTTATCTAACCAAATTTTCATCATATATCTCACATACAACATATATATCCTTTTTCTTTTCTCATGCTCCAAAATATTGAAAACAATCTATCATATATATTGACATCAAGTGTAGCATAAATTATGTTAGCTTAATTGGGTGTAACACAAAAATATAACTTGTTGGCCCCAAATTTTTTTATCTATGCTTCATGCCATAATTGATGATTCAAAATAACTTAAGATAGCTTGGTATGGACCTATCTTAGATCTTAATATAAAATCACAACACACATTAACCCTTTGCATACACATCAAATGTGTTAGGTTAGCACACCATAGGACCTAAACAAAAATTCTTCAACTGTTCATCCAATTTGCTACACGTGGATCTCAAATGTCAATCCCACCTAGAATTCACACTCATTTGGCATCTAGCAACCTATATTCAACCCTGCAACATCAAAGAATCATTCATGGATAAGTGTAAAATTTCCCACACCGACATCCTATAAAGGAAATGACTGTGAAATTCCAAACAGACTCCATCACTCTTATCTCTCATAATACTTTGCCAAACTAGATGAAATATTGGATTTATAATCTTCTAACAACCAAAAAAATTATGTTAGAATCATAGAGAAAATTATTCTTTTGTAGAGTAGTGTAGACCCAAAAATTGATACATTGTAACCCTAAATAGGTAGATCTAACACTTAGTCAAATTTTCATACTACTGAACTTTCTAGACAAAATATTCTTGTATAGATAACTTCCTCAACACCTCAAAAAATGTTAGAAATAATCAATATAGTGGACACAACAATGTTGAAATCAATGAAAACACTGTATTTCATTACTATGTACATTCCCCATGCTCATGTTTCCAAACAACATCATCAATGACAATCTCCTCATACTTCCAACAATCTCCCCCTTTCTCATTGATGGCAATATGACAAAATGCTCTCTAAAACTCTCCCACTTTGATATCAAGGGAAAAGGGTGCTTGTATACATTGTTCTGATTCATTGTTGTAACTCCCACTATATGATGTAGCCATATATACACAATTGGGGAAATAATTGACTCCTCCTGAGTCATGCACCAGAGAAAAAATATATTGAAATATAAATCTATATATCCACGTATGTACAAAGAATTAGAATATAAATGTATAAAAACATGAAGGATAAGTCAATTAGAGGTGGTTGACACTTGCAACTTCTTCACCTGATCTTCCCAAGCTGGCCTACTATCTTCCCTCTTCCTTAAAGTTGAATTGAGTACCAAATTCATCCCCTTTTCCTTGCCTGAACTGAGTAGAGCCTTAGAGATCGGTAGTAATTTGGGATTGACTATATCCCTTACTTCTCTAAAATTTAGTATGGTGTGTTCCTTTTGCACTTGAATTTGGAAAATTTTCTTATGAAGTTATTCAATTTTGCATCTTATGGCATTGGTGAGGTCCACAGCCAAGTCATATGCATTGGAGGTAGCATCAATCTGTGACTCAATGGAGTTTATCTCCTTTATGAATTGTGTGGCTCTAGGCCACTTCATGCCTTATTACAATACTGCCTTCACCTCACCTACACTACTTTCAACATCTTTCAAAAGTTTTAAAAAAAAATCTTTTGTCTAGCAGCACACTTCTCTATCATTTCCATCATTATCATATCACACAATCTATTTTCCACTTCCTTTTCTACTCCTTCCTTAAGTTTGGATGTATAATATTTGAATGAATCAATTCAAATCTTAAATTTTTCAATACCAAATAGTGTGGTATCCACATGCGATCTAGGTATGATCTCTGAAAACAATTTGACTCTTCATCCATCAGTTCTCTACTCTTTTGATGGATTTCTATGATCTCCTTTCTTGAGGATGAATGGAACAAGCCTCCTAGTTGTAGCTTGTGAATAGGAGAAATCTTGTTCATCTCATCATTACCTTGACTCATTGATAGTTGCACTAGTGAAGAGGATGCAATGGGTTGAAAGCTAGGATGAACACTTAATAAATTTCTTAGAGAATCTCCTAAGGACATAGAAGATTCACCAAGAAACTTTGTAGTCTCCACAACCTTATCCTTTTCTTCTAAATCCTTCTCAAAGTCAATTTTGTCATCCTTTTTAGCATCTCTAGATGCATCTTTGTCTTTGTTTTCTTCTTCTTTATCCTCTTTTTCCTTATCTTCATGCTCTTCTTCTTCCTTCCCATGCTCTCCACCAACCCCATCAACTACCTTTTCCTCATCATCACTTTTATCTACATTCACTACCTCTATTTTTCCTACCTCTACAATGTTATCTATTCTTACTGGAGCATGGAATTTAGTATTATATACCAGAGGAGTGAATGTGGCATTTTCCTTCACAGTGTCTTCTTTGAGGTCATTGCCTCTTCTTTGTTTTCTTCTATCATATCCTCTACTTCTTAAGGATTTTTAACTATTGCAGCTTCTTCCTTCATATCTTGCTTATGTTGAGCATCATCAATGTGTACTTATACATTGGGTTCATCATTCACTTCTTTAGTCACTGGAAGTAGTCCAAAATTTTGGATAATCTCCTCAACTTTATCATTGATTTCTTTCCAAATTCTTTCCAAATCATTTTCATCTTTTCCCATGAGAATTTTGATCCTTTACTTAGTTCTTATCTCCTTGTTGTATATAGTGACCAATGTGTCCTTTTCATCTTTAGAAAGTTTAACACCAACTCTTTCCAATGCTTCATCTTTAAGCCTTTAATGTTCCATTATGGCTTCTTCTCTTCTTTTTAGAAATACATTCCAAAAATCATTAGGAATATATTTCTTGATATTCTTTAAATCTGCTTCAAGTACCACAATGTACTTGATAATGGCCTCAAGAATGGTGACCTTTTCCACCTCATTTGACTCTTTGTATAGCTCTATGGTCTCCTTAAACATGTCATTTTGTAACATGCTATTAAGTAGTGCATCAAAATTCATTGGGGAATGAGGTATTTCCTTCTTTTTTTTTCTTCTTGGCCTTCACTGAAGACTTCTTCTTTTGACTCATCTCTTTCTCCTTCTTATCTAGAGGATCCTTCTTGGCTTACTTCTCCTTTTCTCTCACTTGAATCTTAAATTCCTCTTTCTCCTTTTCAATTTCTTCCTCACACTCTATATCTATTATGTCAATTCTTTTTCTTTTTGTGCTAGCTTCACCTTATGAAGCCTCTTTCCTTCCTCTCTAGACTAATTGTGGTCCTTCTTCCAGTTCCTCTTCTTCATCAGCTACATTAATTCCTATACCCTTATCCCTTGTAGCCTTTTGCTTGACTCTTCTTCTAGGGACAATAGGGGGTGCTATGGTGGTGGTCTTGTTTTTTTTTTTCCTTGGTCATATCCACTACCAAAGGGGATTTATCTCTTACCAAAGGATTATTAGTATATTTTCTTTTGTCTCTAGATAAAGGTAAAGCCTTAGAGGACTTCCGAACCAATGGGGGAGTGGTAGCTATTCAACTTGATCTTTTGGTACTCCCAGATGCTTTAGCTACATTCTTATTTGATTTAGCTTTTTCTCTAGAAATCTACACTCTTTCCTTAGAAAGACCCAAGTCTTGTGCATAAACATCCACCATCTTGTCAACATTCTTCCTCATTACAGGTTCCTTCTATTTCAAGTCTTCTTCCATTTATTTCTCTTCATATGTTTCGAACCTTGGTTGATATGCATCCTTTGGACTCTTCAACAAAACATCTGCACAACCAATAAGTTCTACCTTTGCTACTTCATAATATAATTCTAGAACCCAAACAGTCCTAGGTTCCACTTCCTCCATAATACAGTAGTATGTAGAAACAAGAAATGTGATCTCATCTTTATATTTTTCAATAATACTTCTCAAAATCCTTTGCTTGTCATGCATTCTTTTCTAGAAAACAACAAATAAAGCAACAAGTACTTCATCTTGTGTTGTAACATCTCCAAGACTCCTAATGTGGTTTGCAATCTATAATGTAATAGGTATTCCACTTGACCAATTCACCTTTCCAAACATTGGAATCTCCTTCAAAAATTAGAAAATTGGACACATAACGAGTGTGCCATATTTGAATACATACCTTTTTCTCTTTTGTTAGCCTTAGATTCTCCATTAGTTGTTTCCTAAGCAACTCAAAAAGGTCAAAGTCAACTCCATTCACCACAATTTCATGTGCCACATTAATTTTGGTGGCAGAAACAAAGTTATCCCTATTTGTGAAGGAAAAATTATATCTCATAACCATGGTGACATATTTGACAACAGGGTTTCTGATGTTTTTTCATATGTAGCTCCAGTCTTCTCCATTACTACTTCATTCTTGATGGGTTTTAACACAGGAACCTATCTGGAGGAGCATAGACCACTGACTTCCCTTAAATTACTTCCCTTTTTTTATCACATGGGGCATTTCACTCTAGAAAAATTGATCGTGAACCCTACTCAAGGCCATTCTAATCCAATTTTCATCATAGTAGAAAGGTGGGAACCATTGCTATACATCATAATTTTTCTCAACTAGATTTTTGTATTCTAGCTTTAGGTTGAAATCATCATCTATCAATTCTTCACCCATAAATCTCCTAATTTGGAGAGAGAGTTCTCTTCCATCTTATCATGAATATAAGCCCTAACATCCTTAGTCGATAAACCCCATAAGGTATGTGCGAGAGTGTGCCTAATCTATCATTTTCTATGGATCCAATAGGATATCTTTTGAACTTAGGTTGGGGTTTCTCTAAAACCTCTGCAAATTTTAGAGTAGCCATTTCAAAATGTATTCAAACTATTTTCAAACATGAATTTCAAAAAACTAGGGTACATAGTACTTGCTAAATACCTTTTTAACTTCACTTCACCGAATTAGGGTTTTGATGCACTAAACTTTGAATTGCCTTTCTCACTCTAAATTCACTTCTCATTGCTTTGCTTCTCTGTGAATACTTTGTGAAATGAATTTTCCCCAAAAAAATTCTTATAAACCTTTCATCCACCACGTATTTGCAATAATTTCTTCAAGCAATAAAACTGGAAACACATTTTTTGTATACACAAAAAACATCTCAAGCTTCCCAAATATCCTTATTGACATATTTTCTTCCACAATTTTCACCAATAGATATAGCATGTTGTTCTTCATTACATATTTTTTGTTGTAACTTCAACACCTCTTTTCTAGTGGGGGACAAGGAATCTACATTAAAGCTCCCCCTAAGCCATATCTCTTGGCTTAGTTTATAGAGAAAATATTTGTACTAGAGGGTGCTACAAATTCTTCTTTGTTCTTAGTATCCTCTTTCTTTCTCTATATATTTTCCATTTCCTCCTTTACTTCAACAGGATCAACCTTTTTGACTAGTTCATTCCTATTTACTGGATTATCCTTCCTTGTGTTTTTGCTTCTATAAAACTTAGCAATATATCTAATTCTATTGCAATTGTGACATACAACATTCTTCTAAATAGTATTCCTTCCATTCATTCTAGATCCACATTGATTAGCCTTGTGTCCAAATCCATAGCATGTATGACAATAACCATTGAAATATTGAATCATTCTACCATTGTTATCTTCAAGTGTAAGGTATTCAAACTGAAAATAATTTAATACACTATAACTTATCCCAATAATCTCATCACTAAGTATGGCCATGCCTATGTCACCCTCATGCAAATAAATATTATCTTCTCCATTATCAATTATAGGAACAAAGAAGGGTAAAACATCCAACAATAAACTATTTTCTTGTTCATCATTGATACCATAAGTGTACATATACCCCACATGATAAATTTCACAAATTTATTCACTTGATTGTTCAATACTGCACACATATTCCTCTTTATCCATACATTGCATTTCTAGTAACTAAGTTAGAATTAACTATTCCTCATATTCAAATATGCTCCTTATTGAACGTTATGTTCATGATATATTGGCACCTCTTTCCTCTTCACTGCCCACTACTACACTAGATCTTTTCTTCTCTCTATCACTTTCTTTTCAATGTTATTGTCACAAACCTTATTTTCTTCCCATATTTATATCTTATTTATTCCAATATAAATATCCTTTGATGTATAAATAAAACAATTATTTAGTGTAGGCACATGTTCATATTTAAACAAACATTTACTTCTAACTTGCACCACTGCTACATTTCGCTATTATTTCATAAGTTTACATGGTATCTTGGACTATAGGGATAGTTGGAGTAGTCCCTTTGGATGTTTTGTGTTATGAGAAGGTGACTCATGTTATTCATAAGAACTATGCATATTTTAAAAGAATGCAACAACTACATCATAATCACTATAATAATCTTCTTCATCTATGGAGTTATACCCTAATGCATCATACATATTATCTCTTCTTCATATTACTGATAGAAATCCTCCACATAAGTAAGGTCTTCCTCTCTATTCATAAAATGGAATTTGTATTATTGTGAGTGACAAATTGAGCTTCTTGAAACCTGATATCAACAATAATTTGTTGGTTTTCTTGTTTAAGGTGATACAACACCTTCTTATGCTCAACCTCTTCTCTATGTGACATCTTGGGAGGAAAGGGATATTGGCTAGCATCACATATTTCTTCATCTAGATAACTCATCCCACTATTTTTCAAATTATAGTTTTTATCCATATTTTTCCTACCAAGAATAATATGAATTATTTTTAATGCATCTCTTTCTAACCAATTTCTATTTTTTATGTGTCTCCCTTCTTAAATGATCTAGAAATTCACCTATTCATCATTACAATCATATGATGTGCTATGAAAATTTGAATGTTGGTAATCACAATATGCATTACAATTTGTATCCTTATCCCTTCTACCAAAAATCATACTATTTCTTTCTTCATAATTAGTTATAGAACTTTTTTTATTTTTCCTAACTATTCTATTACTTGAATCTTTAGAAGTATACATGTATTGATTTCTAAAATCAATGCATAAATTATTTCTATCTTTTGAGCTAACTTATGAGATTGGATAGGTGGGTTTGAATGACTTATCAATATCCTAAGATTCTATTGATGGATCTCTTCATGCACTAGTGGAAGCTAAATTTTCTCCTTGATGATCCATGGGTTGCCTTATTCTCTCCATCACAAATTTTATTAATTTTTTTTAATTTTTGGTTTGACCAAAATACATTTGCCACTCATCGCTTGGAAGAGAAAACATTTTCTAGTAGTGAAAAATTCATTTACCAAACAAGATCATTTCCTTATCTAGAGTTGCAATGGTTTTAAAGATGAAACCAAAGTAGTTTATCCCCAAAAATGGTGTCATTATATTAGGTCTCAAAATCATTGCTTCACTTCCTAGAACTAAACTCCACTCGTAGGGCTAGGCTTGTCAACAAGTGAGTGAAATCAATTCATCCACATACTATAGAGCAATCTAAGATAACTCTATGAGAGTGGGTTTTCTCTCCTACACTCTAAGCCCGTTTTAGATTCAGAAGGGTGTTCCAAGGGGTATACCTTAACAAGTATTAAACATACATCTAATGAATAATAAAAAAAATATGGATAGTCAAGCCCAACTTGATGTCTTGGTCACAAAGACTATCACTAAACCAAGAACAACTAGCTACCTCAAAACCCTTATATAGTTGATATCATTGAGAAATAATAGTTCCCACATAAGATAGATGCATTTGACAATTCTCTTAATGATAAATCCTTGGTTATGATATGAAGTTATGGATGCACAAAACTACCCCTACTCCAATACTACTTATTTTTTTAATTTTTGTTGACCTATTTTGACAAATAGTCTAAATAGTTACACTAGATAGTTTGTTAGGCCTTGAAAAGGGGGTAAAATATTTCAAAAAATAAATAATAGAAAAGAAATGAAATATTAACAAAGTTTCTTTTATAGTCTTGACTTTCTAAGGTGCCCTAGCTTTCCCAAAACCACATTGGATGAATTTTGGAGGGAATTGTGAAATTTTGATTTCCCTTTACCAAGTCAAGGTTTTAGGGTTTTTGTTGCACTTGCATTTGTTACACAAAAATTTCAAGCTAATATGGTAGCCAGGATTGTTTGATATTAGAGTTATCATAATCATACATCATCTAGTAATTAATTAATCCTTAATTGATTGTTAGTCTAATTTATTTCATGCACTTAACTGAAGTGAGCTATTATTAGATCATTTTGTCTAATCGTATGTGAAGTTGAAACTTGTCATGATCTAATCCCTTTATCATTTAGGGTTTCTCCTATATAGAACTCAACCCTCATTGTATTATCATAACCTTTGAGAACTCTTGATCTCCTTTAAGATTTTTTAGGTCAATTTTGTAGCTTTTTCTTGTTGATGATATAGTATATTATTATTTGTAGCTCTCTTGCATGGAAGCTGTCTTTGTTCATTGTTTGATCATGTGTCTTATGTTTATTCACAATTCTAGCATGGTATCAAAGTGTGGATATAGTGAACCCCTTCTCAATTTATGAGATTTTTCTTCAACTAGGGTTATAGGCTTCATATTTGGAATCTTTCTTTTCTTTTTTGCAAATTTTGTTAGGTAATTTTTTAGTGTCTTTTAGCATAAAAAAGACCTCATCATTGTGTTTAGGAGGCTGATTCCATAACTTTTAATTATAATTTTTTCTATCTTTCCTATCGAAAGCCTCTGAGGCAATTTTTTTTGCACATGATCTTGTACAGACCCTATACAAATGTAGGTATAACATTTTAAAAATAAAATAAAAATTATTTATTTAAATTTATTTTTTCAAAACAAAATCAAAATTTTATGTAGCAACTTTGGCTATGTAGGGTACATTTGTACCCTATCATAGACCAAATCCTACTCCAACAAGTACATGTTGTTCTATAAGGGACTACCAGCAACATGTCCCTATGGGAAATCGAAGATCACCCCTTGATGACCCTTTTATGCCACTTGGCAGCCTTCTACTATCAAAATGATTTTTCTAGAGACCTCTATAAGTTTCCCAAGGCTACTCCAAATTTTCAGGTGACTTTTTTGGCAATTTGGATGCTTTAGGCTTCTTGGTATGTCAAGAAAATATTTTGATTAGTACTCAACATATTTCATCAATCAATGTTTTTGTAGGTGGCCAATTCTTTCTAAAGAGAGAGAATATTCATAGAATATTTAATTGATATCAGCATGATGTTAGTAGTACAAACATTGGCAAGGGCCCTCTGAGACCCCCTTTTGGCTCTAAAGGAGCTATTTTTTTTCTTTTGGCCATAACCTAGGCATACAATATCAAAATTTGGAAAAAGAGATATCATAAATAAATTGGTTCCATCAAATTTTCAGTCATGTGGGTTTCATCACCATTTTTTTGTTAATGCATTCTATAGCATGGTGAAGTTAGAGGTCTTTTTTTACTCCTGAGCTCATAACTTTGGATCTGTTTATCTATTTTTTATGATTCTAGCAGAGTTGGGATGATATTTTAGAGCTCTTCACAACCATATATGGACTTTTTCCATATTTTCTTTAGGTACATTTTATTCAATTTTTTGTGTTTTCACACTCTGGTGAATTACTTGGACATTTGAGCTCCTAAAAACTTCTTGTTTACATGGGATGTCTCATTTTTAACCATTCTACATGAATTTCTAGCATTCTATCCTATTTGGGCATTATAGACATCTTTTTCATGTAATGCTTCTTTTGTAGACGCACTCAGATAAAGTTCCATTTTAGTGTATACTATTTGGGGATTTTACACATCTTGTTATGCCTTATGTACTTTCCTTAATTTATAAAGTGTCATAGGGGGTTTGTTGTGTGAGCTTCATATTTGTA
>VDFB02325216.1:12827-31454 GCA_007258455.2 Sequoia sempervirens | reverse complement strand
CAATAGCTATGCCTAGAATTTCAATCTCTCTGTCAAACAGGGGGTTTGATGTTGTTATTGGTGAAGATGAGATTTTTCTTTCTAATTTTCTTGGCATCTTTGGTTCTTTTCTGATTTTGCTTTCTGAGTTCGAGTTGTAGAGTGTCACAGTAGTAGCGCTACACGTGGACCCTCCTCCAGGCAGCGCCTCTGCCATGGCCAGCATGGAAGTGTTCCTCTCGCTCAACATTGCCATGGTGTTTGCTACCAGTAACCCTAATAATGTGGGGACAGTGCCTACGCCGTGGCCAGCATGGAGGTGTTCCTCTCACTGAACATCGCCATGGTGTTTGCTATCAATAACCCTAATAATGTGGGGATTAAATACAACCCCTCTAAGTTCTATGTCATGTATAAGGGCATGCCAATTGGTGTCGCTGTTGTTCTCGCCTTTTATCAGCCCTCGCACAGTCATACGACAGTGCAAATGCGGTTGCTTGTCAACAGGGTCAATATTTTGCAGGCTGCTGTGCTTGATTTTGCTTGCCGCTGCCTAAACTATTTCCTTCCCCTGTAGGATATTGGTAATGCGTTTCCGATTATCTATTTATCAAATATGTTCTATTACTGATTAGATCTAACTTGACTTTTTGGTATGCTATTTTATTCAATCAGAACCATTCTTCATGCTGCCTTTCCGAAATACATGCTATGAGCACCAGTTGGAGATAGGGCAGGTGATTCCAGGAAAAGAATTTGCTCTAAAACACACATACTTTTCTAGCGTCAAGAGCTTCAACGGTAATTCTTTTTCGATTATCTATTTATCAAACCTGTTCTATTACTGATCAGATCTAACTTGACTTTTTGGTATGCTATTTTATTCAATCAAAACCATTCTTCATGCTGCCTTTCCAAAATGCATGCTTTGAGCACTAGTTGGAGATAGAGCAGGGGATTCCAGGAAAAGAATTTTCCTTGAAATACTCAATACTTTTCTAGCGTCAAGAGATTCAACATCATGGAATATCCTTTTATTCATTATGGACATATGTTTGGCCTAAATGCTGCCCTCGCTATTTGTTTGCAAAGCAATTACATTGAAAATGATTATTATATGTTTGAATTTAATTTTCCAGTTACTTGCAATGGTATTTCAGAACAGTAAACCCTAGGGATAGTATAATATATTTAGTTCTTGGAAATTCCTCTGTCGGCTGCGGCAGTACCTTTGCTCTTGTGGACTTATTTTGGTGTTTTCACTTTATCTTGTGGGGGGTTGTGAAAATTTCATTGCAAATGGAAATTTTTTAGGTGTTTCCAAACTTGGGTTGTAATGTGTTGGCTGTGATTTGCAGAAGGTTGAGGAGCCCAATGGATTTCAAAACCATGCACACAACAATTATTTTTTTAGGACTACCAAAGAGTTTGTTGATATTGTGCTGCAATAATTTGCTTAGCAGCTATGCTGTGAACTTTTGAACTTTTCTTTCTGTCAAAATATTTAATATTGTTTTCACTCTGTTGTAGTTTCAGTTGAGTGTTTTGTTTTAGTTGTGAGGATTTTCATCTTCTTCCAAAAATTGATACGCAGGTGCATTTTGGTTTCCTTTCTTATTTTTTTTCTTTTCAATTCAGTATTGTTTTACTCTATATGTGGATAATTTTTCTCTTAAGCATTTGGGCACTCTTAAATTAGGCTTAGAAAGTTTGGTAGTTTTAGCTTTTATGGGCACTCTTCAATTCTATCATGTTTTCTTATTCCCAAATTTCTCTTATTGCTTCTCGGGGTGTATAGGAAGTAAAGAAGATAGCCATGGCTTCAAGGCAAAGAGCGATGCTCAAGACGTTGCTTCCAATGATCAAAGGACAAATCCATGAGTGATGAAGCCAAAGAAGCATTGAGGAGAAATCCTCCTAATCATAAGTGTATTATGGGAAGGGCTAAGAGAGGAATTTACGCTGGTCGCCACATCCAATTTGGCAATCAAATCAGTGAAGATGGTGAAAACAAGTATGTCCATCTGTAATCTTTTAATTTTGAATTTATGCCATAGTTTACATGGGATATGTATTGATAGATGGATTTCTTACTAAAATTATGTGGGAAATGGGTATTTCTTGCCAGAAAATATTAAGTTTTGAAATAGCTGGTCACATTGCTTCTTACCGTGTTTCATTTGTACTACTATACAGTACTATACAGGAAAAGGCGAGCATGGATGCCCAATGTGCAGAATAAGCGACTTTTCAGCTTGATTCTAGACCACTTTATTAGAGTTGAAGTTACACCACATGCAATTCGGTGCATTGATAAAGCTGGTGGCATTGATGAATATCTACTAAAGACACCTAGTAGGAAGCTTGATAATCAACTGTGTCTTCTTTGGAAGGCCAAGATTGAACAAAAATATAAAGAACTTAGAAGTAAGGAGGTCAGTTTCTTTGCACCAAAAGAAGAGAAGGAACTTGAAGCAGCCTTTGAAAGACTTGAAATTGCTAAGGAAGAATGGAGAGCTTGTCGTAAAGCAGGTGCAACCGTGCAGGAATCTATGGGGGTGCCAAGGTGACGATTGACATGCCAAGTTAGAAGGCAAACTAGAACATAATCAAGTTATTGGAATTTTTAGATGAGAGTTAAAGAGTGTCACCAATATTCTGAGTTGGGGAAAATTTGTTCAATAGTAATCTCACATGTTAAAGTATTCTTCTTAGAAGCGAGCTGCATTTGTCATTTTTGCTGTAAGTTGGGAAGGTGTCACCAATAGGCTATATTGTGTGGGCATTGCCCATCAGAATGCCTAAAAAATAAATTCCAAGCAGTTTGAAAATTTCTGAGCAGTCAATTTTTTTTGACATTAGAATCTCTAATTCAAATCAGATTTCAATAGCCCCTAAAACCCCGATATTTTCAGATCCACTTTTTGTTTACTTTGAATAGATTGAAGCAGCAATTGTAGGGAGATTGGTGGTTTTGATTTGTCTCATTTTTCCTACAAACTCTACCCATTTTTTCTCATCAGCAATGTTGACAGCAGGACATGATTTGTGTAGAATGTTGAGGTAAGTCACTTGCCATGGTTTCAGTAAGTTTTATTTTTTGGAATCTGTACATGGTGAATCATTTTTTTGTCATGTTTTATTACATTCTCAAACAATTATGTTGTTATCTGCTAAATGAAGGCATTGGTTCTATGGTTTTATTTCAATTTAATTTCTCATTCCCCACTTCATAATACATGTCTTAATGTTTGTTGCTTTGATCCAACATTTTCCATTGCTGTGAGCAATGAATTTTGTGAAGTCAATGATTTTGGAATCTGTAATACTGCATTTTAAGTCGACAAATCAGCATAGTCAAATTTTTCTGTCAATTGACGGAGGCCTCAACATACTTGAATAGCCATCACATTTTACAGAAGCCAAATGAAGAGGTTAGTCTGCGGTTTCTTCACTGTTTTATCCACTTAAGGAGTTCAATTGGCCTAAAGAATGAAAAAAAAGTAGCTAAATTAGGTGAATTTTACTCAACCTTCATTTTTGTCTGTGTAGGTGGGATATATGATTTGTGGAATAGAGTCTGAGAAACCAGCTTGGCTGGATTCCCTGCTCACAGAAAAATTCTTAGTGGGATGCCCAAATCATGAAGGTGATGAGAATGAGAAGAACATATTTTGCTTGGATTGTCTCAGAAGTATCTATCCACATTATCTCTATGTACACCGTAGTCACCACCTTCTTCAGGCAATTATCTAAGCTCTGATCTACTTTCAGAACTACTTTGGGCTTTTTTTCTGCAGATTCAAGAGTCTTTCTTGCTGAATAGTTACAAAACATTTTTCTTACTAAATTTTGTATTCACAGAGTATTTAGTTGTTTGGAAGGTTGTTTATATGGGCGTTTTAGTTTGAAAATGAATCTGTCAGCTTTATTTTCCTCTTAATTCATGATTTTATGAAAACAATAATTCAATTAAGGAATGGTTTTGTATGGCTCTTGAACATTATTGAGGTGGGAATTCTTTGTGTAGATAAGGAGTTATGTGTACCATGATGTTATCAGGTTGGATGACACGGAGAAACTGATGGATTACTCAT
Source organism: Sequoia sempervirens (assembly GCA_007258455.2). Lineage (NCBI taxonomy): Eukaryota > Viridiplantae > Streptophyta > Pinopsida > Cupressales > Cupressaceae > Sequoia > Sequoia sempervirens. The sequence goes on along the minus strand of VDFB02325216.1, from coordinate 27,378 downwards.
ATGTTCAGGAATAACTCAGAACAAATTATGAAAACAAGCCAATACCCATTCGTCAATTACTTAAGATTTGGCCTTTTTATTGCGGACATGAATGCAAAATTCATTTTGGGTATTTGAATTCATGGTTGCTTTTGAAGGGGGAAAATATGGTCTTTGGTTTAATGGTGTTCATTTGGTGTTTGTAGGCCTACACAACTAACAGTGCGAAGGTGGTGTTCTTAAATAATAGGCCCTAGTCGAGGCCTTTCAAGAGATCCGGTAATATCTGTAGCACATGTGAAAGGAGCTTGCAGGAGCCCTATCTTTTGTGCTCACTTGACTATAAGGCGAGACATGTCCAAATGAAAAAAATAGTAAAATTGTGATGTAACTGGTGTTGCCCACTTGGCTTAATAATCAACTCCTGCACCAAGAAACGAGTGGTGATAAGAAGTCATTCTTTTAGAAGAATCCTTTCTGAGGACATGTGTTGCATTCTCAGTTGGGGTCGTCTTAACCTTCAGGTGCAGGTATTCAGATGTGTTGTCAAACCCACTCATTGCTGCCATGTGGGTTAGTCGATCTTACTTAGTTATTGTGTAATTTCATTCTGAATGTGCAACATAATTAGTGCATGAGTTTTTTGTACTGTGCTATATATCTCGGTCAATCTCAAAACTCAGTGTTGTATTTGTTGCTACACATTCAATATAACCTCCAAGTCATTTCTTGTAATAGGACAAGTCTGAAATGTGCAGTCTAATATGTATGGACAGCCATTAGATGCACTCAGAATGTAGTAATAGTACTGCTGTTCTCATATTTTTGCGCCTGTGTTACAAAAGATAATCTTGTTTGCAAGAAAATATCTTGACTTTTGCTACAAATAGTTAGTCTTAAGAAAAGCAATTTACATTTTGTTGTGATTTTTTCCCCTGCCCTTCAATATATTGTCAGAGTATATCCTACTATCGGCGTAACCATTGTACCTCGTTGTGGTGCAAGCGCTAGTTATAATATAGTATGTAAATCAATAGTATAAATGAGATAGATGTGCATAGTAGTGAAAAGTTATTTTCAAAGTTACTCAAATCTCGGAGTAGGTAAGACCACCTTGGGAATTTGATATAAAACCCTTCCAAAAGTCAAGTCCAAACTGACAATAAAACTGTCTTGTAAAATAGGACAATTGTTTAATATTTTTTAATTAATAACGTGTGAATAATAGTGAAAAGTTATTTTCAAAGTTACGCACTTTCTGAATTTGATAAAACCCTTACAAAATTCCAAAAATCAAGTCCAATCTCGCAGTCAGGACTGCTTTATTCTCTTCCGTGTAGACTAAACGAATACAAAGTTGGAATTACGTAACAAAGAAGATTGTCATGAAACGCAATTTCTACATAAATACTCTTCTTTGTAACAAACAAGATCGAATCTAAATGTTAACTTAAACATTAGGCCTAATGGAAACATACGACTTGAGTGCCATTGAATCTTTTTTAGAGTCGAGCGAAAGCGCTTTAAGCAATGATGTTTCTGAAATCACTATATTGGACGATCCCCAATTTGAGCTTCCTCCCTGTTAGAAATTGGAGAAAGAGCAGAACAAAAATGACAAACATAGATTATATTAAATAATCAAAAACATTACATATATCATCTCCTTGCAGCTCTACAGAGCTGGACTCTGAGAAGAGTAAATAGCCACATTACAACTGCCTCTATTTATAGAGGTCTTTTTAGAAAGATGGAATCTTCTACCACAGGAAAGCAATTACACTTGCAGAGCGGTTACATGCAAAACTATATTTAGCCTATGAAACCGACAACCAAAAATAGTGGAGAAATTATTAGATTCCTCCAAGACTCCTTACGATGCCACCATGGACGAATTCTATCAACAGTCGACAAATTCCTTAGAAAGTAGCATGTGGGCGCCTCAGCACAGTGCCTTCAGCCCATACATACAACTTCACTCAAACGCCGGCGCAGATTCTCTCCTATCCTGCGAAACTCTGCACAAAAGATGTTTCAGATTTCTAAGAAAAATGGATGAAGATAGAAAGTTGACGATAGGGGGACCACGCCCGTGGGAACCACGCCTAACGCTTCCTTCTCCTGCTACCAACACGAATCAAGACTTAAATGCGAAAAACAAGAATCAACCCAAATCAGGATTTCACCACATGATTGCAGAGCGCAATAGGAGATTGAAATTGAAAGAGCATTTCAAGAACATTTGCTCTCTTCTTCCAAGAAATTGCAAGGTATGTAAAATTATATTCTCTTACCTACGAATTTCTAAAAATGTGTAAACCTGTTGTTGTACGGTATAATAGTTGTGCTGTTACTTCTGAACTACTTAATCTGTAGATCTGCAACTTTATAAATTTTAAGAAAAGTTTTGGGCATCTTGTTTACTTTCTGGCAAAGAAAAAGAAGAAGCTTCTGTTTCTCGCTTTTGATGTCCTTATTTGCAGAGAGACAAGCTTTCAATATTGGAGAATACCACAAGTTATTTGAGGGAACTAAAACTTCGCGTTTGTGAGCTGGAACGACAGAATGAAAGTGCTAACGACCAGAGTTTCAATTCAGAAAGCCCAATACTTTACCGTAGCGAAGATGTGATCTTTGAGCGATGCAAGGATATCCTCTGCCAAGTTAAAATAATAATGAATGTGCAGAGAAATAGGGTTTCATGCCCAGCAACTCTGCTAATAAAGGTGATAGCGCTTTTGAGTGCAGAGCAATTGGAGATCCTTTCGCTTTCACATGAAAAGGGCTTTGGATTTCACGCACTTTCGTCGTATTACCAAAGGTACGTGTGTTTTCTAAATCGAACAGTTCAGAATTACGGGGTACTGATGGAGCACAGCCATAGACAAAGAGTTTGTATTTGACCGTTAAAATGAGTTGTTTGAATAAAAAAATCTTGGTTGCATAGTACAGTGAATACATGGGAGAGTTGTTTGACGAGTTGTTTTGAATATGAACAGGGTGAGGACTGGGATATTTCGCACTGGCGAACCTTTGGGAGTTTACTCACTCGGACTCTCAACTGAGCATTGGAGGAAGGAAAGGAGTCGATGATCTTACGGGGAAACAGAAGTTTCTATTGTAATCTATTTGGTATTATAGAATTATGTGATATTGAGGAATAGTCAATTTCAGTAGGTTTAAGTGAAGTTGAAAAGTTCAACTCTATGTAGTATATAAATTATATTGATAGAAAGTAGTTATAAAAAATATTATTAAGGTGATATTTATAGTTTTATCAGCAAATAATTTTATATTTATTGTTTTTTTTTAAAGAATTATGTATAAATCGTAGATATGTATTGATATTTATAGTTTTACAAGCAAAGAACTTTATATTGATTTCTTTTTGAAAGAATTATCTACAAACCATATCATTGTTTGAAATTTATACATATTCAACAAGATAAAATATTAAACGAGTGGAAGAATTTTTATTTTATTTATTTAATATTATGGAACCTGCTAGAAGGGAGAATTAGAAACCTTTATAGAATTAGATATATTATGTCAAGAACTAACACTATTATCTTTTCTAAATGAGTCAAAATACTACATATTGTTGGTTTAAGTTGAAAAGGATAACTATATGAGTGAAACTTAACATTAAATCCATAGGAATATTGTACTATAATTATTTTAAAAATGATAATTAGATGAAGTTATTAAATTTAATTCAATATTATCAGTCCTGTTATTAACCACCTTATGCTTTCTTATATATATAGTTTAATTTTTTATGCAAATCTATTTATTAGCATCATGTGTGATAATTTCATTGAATATATTACACAAATATTACATATCAATATGATGGTTATGGATTGGAGTGATCTATTCATTCAACATCATAAAATAGAGAAACTAGAATAGTTTTGGAAGACGGTAGTATAGATAAATACTTCTATGAGTTTTTAATTTGAGAATTCAAAACTTCAAAATAGTTAATATTTTGATATATGTATTAGTTAATATTAATACAAATACAAATGCTCATAACAAGTATTAGTATGCCACCACCATTACTATGAATTTATGTGAATCATTAGACAACATGTTTTCATGTTGTTATAATGCATGCTTTGATTGTTATATGAATGCATTGATTTACCTCTATGTATAACCAATATTTGTATTATACTCAACATATTATAATTGTATAAAATTAGATTTTGACAATAAACAAACATTAAACATTCAAACACATTCAATAAGTAATGGTCCAATTAATAGTGTGTATATCATAAAAATGGATGTAAGTTCATGGTTCCATTCAATTGCTAAGAATAATGCATTTATATGTGTCTTGTTGCATGATGTACAATGAAAAAGGCAGTGTTATTAGAAGATACATGAATTCAAATAACAATTAAAAATTATTCAAATTCTTAAAGGTAATATTTATTATGGCGGGCTTGTGTATCTTTGAAATTAATTATCAATATTATTAAGTTAACTTATTTTTAAATACATTTCAAATGTTATCATAAATTTATTGAAAAATATTATTAATAGAACTTAAAAATACTTTCAAATTATTTTTGGAAACAAACATTTATAGTTTTGTTAACTAAACAATAAATAGTTTTAAAGTAAATAAAAATATAGTACTTTTCCAATAAAACTTAAAATATCTATATCAATTGATAATTTAATAAACCATTTAATAATATTATTAGTTGTACATTAAAGATCATTCAAAATTATTTCTATTTAAAACAATAATTTTAAATAGTTTTAATCTAACAAACTTAACGTTTTGATTTCATCTATTAAAAAACAAAATCTAATACTAGATTTTATACATATTTATACATTTGAAAAATTAAAAACTAATTAAAAACAGTTTCCATTGAATGTTTAAAATTGTGATTTTAAATATTCTTACTTTAATATACAATGTTCACTTAAACATTGATAGTTTATACACTCCACATACAAACCAAGGTATCATTTTTTATTGTTATGTAACATTCTTATAATATATGTTTAATGGAATTGGTTGACATGTAAAATACAATACTTCTTTATTTGAGATACTTCATCTCAAAATTATAGATGTCTTCATTATAGTCTTCTAAGGGAATAAAATAGGAGAAAATTAATTTAGATTAAATAAGAAGTTAAGAATGATAAATTGAAATATTATTTTTATAATTTAACATAAATGATAATTACATTTGGGTTCAAAAATTTATTTTAGATTATGATTATTATAAATGTATAAATTTGGCTTGTTAATGTCTAGAAATTAATGTTTATTAGGTGTATATTATCTTGGATTCTAAATACCCTATAATTCACTATAAGTCAAATCAAAGCACCTCATTATCAAGCTCTATGGAAATGATTTGGTGCACAAATTTATCCTATAACTCACAAGATCCTTCTAGTAGGTTGTATAATTTTAAAACCAAATTCACCTCAATATATGATACATAGATTTGTATAAGGACATGTATTGTTTACAAATTCCTTTAGGTAGGTTATAAAATTGTAAGGATTAAGCTACTGCTAGAAAAATAAAACCTACACAAAAATACATGAAAATATCCTTGAAATCAAACTTGTTGACATGAATGCCCCTTTGATTCAATTCTTTGTGTGCTCTACATCAATTTTGGTAGCATAACACCTTCTTTTAGCTCAATTTTGATCACAAAATGATAGGATTTGGTTATGATTGCATTAGGGTGGTAAGTTGGAAAAATGATTATTAGTCATTTACATGAGGGAGAAGAGATTAAACAATGGAGATTGAGAGGGGAGGAAGATCGAGGGTTGATATTCCTTGAGGCATCTCAACTCTTGAGGTGATGCCACTTGTCATCACATGGGAGGATGAGATGAGGTGGAGGGTACTTGGAAGTACCCTTGGGAATAGGAAAGATATCATAAAGGAATTTTTTTTCTATTCTTTATAAATCATGAGGAGATGTGACAAGAGGAAATTAAAAATTATGTTTATAATCCTCATGGGGATTGAATAGGATCTTGAGGAATAGTAAATGTGGAACCATCATAGGGAAACTTTAGATATTAATAATACATACAAGGAACAACTTCCAAGGCATGTATCCATGGAAGACCAAGAAGGATGTTATATGGGAGATCAAGGTCCAAGACTTGAAAATTGGTTTCTACTATAGAATGGCCAAACATAATAGAAAGTTGCAAGACTAAATGTGTGCACCTAAAAGTCTGAAGGAGATTGAATGAAGCTCTAAAATTCTGAAAACACTAATTTTAATGTTGATTGGGACTCATATGCCAGACTGGGTGATTTAGTCCCAGATCTAGGTTTCTATGCATAAACTAAAATCTGGAAAATGGGTGTCTGAAACTGCAAAAACTTGAAAATTGACCTAAACTAGGACTCATAACCAAAACTGGCATATAAATCTAGTTAGGGTTTTCTAAAGCTTCAAAGTTTGAATTTGGTGTTCAAGGTCTGCTATATACTTCCCAATTGATTATCAAATTGAAAACCCTTATTTGCAACTTGTAGAAGTCTTCCAAGTATCTCCAATACAAGGTGACAACTTTGAACACTTTGACAACTTTCTCCAAACTTTCTTTCAATATGTCTTCAATCTAAACTTACTAATCACACACTAAAGAGAGGGGAAATTTTTTTTTGTTAGTGGAAAGGGGTTTGCCTTGGTCAAACTCCGTTTTGGTAATCAAACCTTGAAATGAAATGAAATAGGAATGGAGAATGATGAATGAACAAAATATGATGTTGCAGCTAACCAAACCCTAGCAATAAGAGGATCTAATGGATGTAGATCTTGAATCTTTCTTGAATAGGATAGACCTTGAATGAAATGCTAGCATGAATCATGAAACCCTATATCACAATTGTTAGCTAAAAAAAAAAACATGATGCATGAAGACTTTGACATGATCCTCAATACTTGAATAATGCTCTAAATGCTAGATAATATGCCCTTGAGTACTCTTGAATGCTCTTGTAAACACTTGAATGCTCTTGTGAACTCACGCTTTCTATAAGGATGCTCATTCAACTTGCTAGGTGTAAAACGAGTGAAAGAACCTTGTATTTATACTTAATTATGCAAAATTTCTCAAAATTACAACACTACAAGCTGACATCAAATCTAGGAGGATAAAATCCTGCCAAGAATTTGAATTAATTTTAATTTGGGGCCACATTTTACTCATATTCCCAAGATGGTGTATGAGTCCCATTAGGCATAATTTATAGAACCAAATTCAAAAATGCTTAGAAAGGTGTAAAATCAGGATCGAGACCCAAAACCTTAGGTGGGACTCATATGCCCAAGGTGGCGTATGACTCCTAGATCACTAAATATAGGAAACACAACCTAAAAACATCTAAATTATGATTGGATATTGATTTATGTCAGGAATATCCTCAATAATATGCATTAATTAAGGCTTTTGGATGCAAAATAAGGCCAATTAAAGCATAAAGAGGTCCAATTATTTATGAAAATCCTAGAAAAGTATGAAAGTGTGTTACAACACTCTAAATTAAGTTTATTTAATTCACAAGGGCCCAAGACCTAATGTGAGTGTGTTAAACACATTACAACGCTAAGTCAAGGCATCATTATGCTCAATTTTACAAGGAGGGCCCAAACAAGTGTGAAAATGTCATCAATGACATTTTTTGACACTACATTTAGCCCCCACTTTAGTGAGAGGATGAAATTGCTTCAAACTCACACTAAAGTAGACAAACTCACTTCAAGAGGGTTCCAAATGCACCAATGCCAATAAGATAGGATGACACTGATCAAGAGGGGTGATCAAGCCCCAGGATCAAGATCCCATGACAAGATAACATAGGAAGAAAAGAACACACATAAACATGATATAAAGAGCATCATAAATAAACAAGCATACACTACCAAAGACAAAGAGAAGGGAAAAACAAATAACGAAGGGGGGATCAAGCTTCGATCGTTTGTCCATCACAAGGTGGATCACATCTAAGGTTGTTTGTCCGAAAAATGCATGCTCACTCTAAGGCACCCGAACTTTAGGTTGTCTATTGGGTGAGGATCCAAAAGAGGTGACACACACACACACACACACACACACACACACATGACTAGTATGCACTCACACTCACACACGAGTAGCTATGGGAAAGTCATGCCTCATTCAGGCTTCCTGTCAAAACCATACCAAAGTTATACCTCCTAATAATTTTAATAAGGAACCACACAAAAATGATCTTTGAGCTTCATGAGACAAGAAAAACTTCATATGTTTGGATCTCATGAAAAATGAACTTCAAGCTTCATGAGGCAAGCAAAGCTTCGTATGCTTGGAACTCATGAATAAACAAGATGGCTCCATAGGCATACATGATGTATTATGCAAGGTGGCCATATAATTGAAAATGCAAATGCAACAATAAGGAATGTTCAAAGGAGTCTAGCTTAGTTCACGTGAGGTCTTTAACTTAGGGAATATTGTGCCTAATGTCTCCAAGAGAGGACCAATCAAAGAATAGAATATTCACAACTTAGGGGATATAGTGTGTCGCATCAAGCCACTAAGAAGAATATAATACGCTAAGAGAGATCAAGCTCTTGAAGGACATCACACCTAATTTCATCTAAAAATTGAAAGACACATCGCATAAAGTAAGGAGACTACACCATGAACCATGAAAAAGGAAAATGCAAAAGAATAATGCCAATGTACGCCCCCACTTTAAAGAAATTGCTAAACACCATGTTGTGAGAAATTACTTTAAAGTAGAAAATGATATATGCTAACAATAAAGAAGACACGAGAGACAACTTAGAAATCCATATGCCAAGTCCTATGTTTCCTAATAAATCTACATCATACAAAGAGAAGCAAAAGAGAGGTTTCCCCCAAAAATGAAAATCCAAACACATGAGGGATCTATGGATTTGGATTCAATATGTTCTTGCTACAATTTTTTTAAAGAGATCGAAATTGGCATCACTCCAAAAATACTCATATAACTAGAAGAATGACACAAAGAGAACAAAAACAAAGAAAAACTTTTCAGTTCAACATGTAAGAGACATGAATGTCTCGAAGCCTTGCGTCATCCCCAAAAGGAAAACACAAGACAAAGAAAAGATAAAGGAAAAACTTTTGGTTCAACATGGAAGAGATATGAATGTCTCAACACCTTGCATCATCCCCAAAAGGAAAACACAGGACAAAGAAAGGATAAAGGAAAAAAAATTAGGTCAACATGGAAAAGACATTAATGTCTCGATGTATTACATCATCCCCAAAAGGAAAACACAAGACAAAGGAAATATAAAGTAAAAAATTTTGGTTCAACATGGAAGAGACATGAATGTCTTGACACCTTGCATCATCCCCAAAAGGAAAACACAAGACAAAGAAAAGATAAAGGAAAAAATTTTAAAAGATTTATGACATAGAGAAGAATGAAAGGTGCATATAGAGTAATGTCACAAAGAGAGAGAGAGAGAGAGATGCATCAAAAAAAATAGTACAGGGGATCACACAATGCATATACAATAACACAAAATAAAATGAAATAGTGCAAAGGAGTAGTAAGGCACATGTGAGTCAACCTAGCTAAAGGGACAATGACAAATGCACTACTAGGATAAGGCTATCTAATTTTTGTCCCCACTATGTACATAAGACAAGAATGAGCCAAGGTAGGTGATGGGAAATATCATGTAATGGTGAGAATACAAGATTATATAACTATTACATGACAAGGAGGAGAAGGGTATGTTATGCAATCTTTGGGTAACAATCATTGTCATCAAAGTAGAATTTGTTCAAGATTATTTTGAATGCATGAAACTCATTAGTAGTATGTCCAAAAGTTCTATGGTATCAGCAATGTAGAACATATGCACCTTTAGGATATAGTCTTATCTTTTCTATCATAGGTGGCAATAGTATAAGTCCTTGGTTTAGAAGTATTTGTAATTTTCTTTTAGTTTCAAGTGGCAGACAAGAGAATTTTAATTTCTTTAGTTTGTAAGGCCTTCTACGCTTGCTAGATTCACTAATTTCTCTATTTGAATGTTGAGGAGGAGGACCTAGGATGATCCCTTCATCCTTATTATTATTGTAAATCATAGATTGTTCTTTAGGAAGGAGGACATTCATGTCAAGAGGAGGATCTTGATATCCTAGTCCTTTTGTATTTTTAATTGGAATTTTCTCTAAGATTTGATGAATTTCATGTTCACTTGTTGTATCACATCCTTGTTTACTCAAGATTGTGAATCCTTTTCCATATGTCTCTTCTAGATTGATCATAGCATCTATTGAACTTTGTTAACACATAATTGTTTGGTGTTTACATGCTTAGAGGAACTAGGTTCACCTATTATACAAAACTTAGTAGCAACTTTTGTCTCAACTTTAGAATGTAAGTAACCAAAAATCTCAAGGGGTGGTTGTGTGTGTGTGAAATGTGGAAAGTTAGTATCAACACAAACCTTAATGAAATGAATTATATCAAAGATTCAAAGCAAAGAAGCTACTCTAAATTGAAATTTAATGAATCTTTCAAGAACATCTCATTTTCCTCTATTCTTAATGATTCCTTTAACCCTTTGGACCTCATATTTCTATGTGCACAAAGGCTATTAGAATGAAACTTAAGAAACAATATTAGTATTCAACATGCAAGCCAACTAAGTTCCTACATGCAACTATACGATGGAAAGGATAATGGATGCTTTGATGAATGGATGATGGTGTTTATGATGAATGGACAAATGGTGGTGGATACTATGGTAGTGATCTATGTGATTATATATATGATTCTACATATGCTCAAATGCAAACTATGGAAAACTAAAATGTTACTCCATATGCTTAAATGCTAACTATGAAAATGTGTAATGCTTGAAAAACACACATTCCAAAATAAATAATTACCTTGATCAATGCACATCACAAGTAAGGGAAAGGAGATAACATGCAAAACATTTATATCCATGCATGCTCAAAGGAAAGTTCATTAAAGTTACTCAGTACATATATTTATTACTTCATTAATACTTCAAAGGAACTTCATACATTAATGAGTTACTATGTATATCAACACAAGCTGTGCCTTTACCAAATCTAGCCATATAGGCTTATACAAAGATATGCAAAACACAAAAATTCAAATATTGTAAAGCCAATTGAGGGAACAATAGTATCATCAATGCATCCACAAAAGAACCATAACACAAGAATTTCATGAGTGGAAAACCCTTGTAGGGATGAAAAACCACTCGTAAAAGTGTCTCATTGGCTTAATGAAATGCCTCATCGGCCGAGCCTTACTGGCTACAAAGTTTCAATGGTTACAAGATGCCTTGTAGGCAATGGTCATACTATCTCGTTGACAAGACCATTCATTACATATCTCTGGATATCATGAGTGTCACACATATCAAGGAGCATATGGGAGTTCTTTTACTAGTCACATAAGTCTTCACACAACATTTTCAAGTTTCACCAATGCATTATCCTTACATATGAAATTTAGGTAGTTCCAACACTATCATGAATTTCTCCCAAGTATTTGTAAATAAGACCATTCTACTTCCAATGATCTCTCAAATATCACACAAGTATGTTGCAATCATGCAAAGCTTCATGAAAGTAATTCTAATCCTGCTAGGATGCACACATGCCTATGTAATTATAAGCAAAATGTTTACTTCTAAACTCAATGGTTCATATTTAGGTTTTATCAATGAGAGAGTAATACTATAAAGGAATTTAGAAGCTATAGCTCATATATGTATGATAATACATGTATAAGCTAATGTATATATATATGAGTATACATTCTTATGTAAATAAATCTCAAAATCAACTAAGTGAGGAAAATTCTTAATTTCTCTGTATGTGTATAATGACCCATAATTCATGAGAAAAGTGTCATCATTGAAATTAACTTCCATAAAGTAGGGTATGATTCAACATTCATTTATCTTTTTATAAAATTTACAATTGATTCACAATACATAATAGGCATAGGTGAATTGCATTCTAATTCTATATATATAGATCTAAGGTTAGAAAATGTCTCAAATTTCATATTCCTAAGAGAAATGCTCATAAGAAATAAATTCTACTCTGATTTTGATAACTCACTTTTGACTTGGTTTAATCATTCCTCTAACATTTCGAGGTTTATAGGTAATTAACTGCAAATGTGTAACTTCTTGTTTGTTTTCAAAGTATCCAATAAGTCGTTCCCAAGTTAAAGGGTTCAATCTAAAAATAACAAATTTACATGACATTTGTAAAAATAAATAAAATACTTTCAGGCAGAAATGTATACATTTTGAACAAACAAAATTTACCCAATTCGCTTAAAACAATTGTAAGCAAGTGTGTTCTTGCTTTCAAGATAGCCAATATTCCATTTCTAATTAAAATAATGGTATTATATAATTTTAAAAGAAACAATCACCAGTTATAATCTACCCATATTTGCATGCACATATGCATATATTTGAACAGATAGTCAAAGGTAAAACAATCCATTACAGAAACATATCTACTTAAAACAAAAATATTTGTTATTGCAAGTCAGATTTCTACATCTAATCTTTTCGATTTTTAAATCTTGCTCTCACTTGTTATATTTATATTCTTTTCTATACATATATCTAGAAATATAAATAGATACACATAAATCTACATTTATAGCTGAAGTAACTTACAATCTTTTTAAATAGAAAGATATATACATATATTTAATTAATTATGTGAATATATATACATACTTATAGACACTTCAGATAATCACACTTACAGTGAAGTAATAAAAACAGCTTCAGCCGTGTAAAATATTTACCTTACAATGTTGCAGTCATTACATACATGATTCATATAATTACATACACAAATATATATATATATACACACACATTTATATTTATATACAAACAATTTATCTTTCAATTTTTCTAGCACTAGCATGATTGTAAACACTTATAGCCAGATAAATTAAACACTTACAGCCAAAGGTATATTTACTCATTTAAATTCTACAATGATTTAATTCTCAGCATGTTTCATATATATATATAAATAATTTTATCATTAAATTTTCCAGCATCAGTATGATTGTAAACAACAATATATACATAAACAAATTCATCTATAAGTAATCTTCATAATATATACAGACTAATATATGGATACAAAGAGATATCATTGTAAAAAAACAAGTTTAATCACTTTTATATTAGATTTTTATTCATCTACTCTTTTCATTCTTACTTCTATACATAAAGTATTTGTAATCATCTATATATATATAAAAAAGAATAGAAAATTGTATTTTACAGCTGAAGTTTACACATTCTAAAATAGCTTTAGGCATACATTCCACTACCCCATAATTAAGATGTTCTATATATTTAAATACATATGTGTGTGTGTATATATATATATATATATATATATATATATATCAGCATTCATATATGCTCTTCTTCATATATATATATATATATATATTTAAATACATATGTGTGTATATTTGTATATATATATATATTCCTTCACATGTAATTCTTTTTATATCCATTTTGAAAATAATACATTCATAGCCAAAGTGTTATATAAGCCTACAACATATTATATACATAGAGGTATGCTTATGTATATATTTTTTTTAGATGAGTAAAATTATTATATACATATATACATATTTTATGCATATATATTTATTTCAAAGCTATATATTCAGTAATATATTTTCAGCAGAAGTAGTAAAATGTTCAGAATTAAGTATTCATTTGCCACATTAAAATCAAATACTCACAGTGGTGTTTTGTATATATATATATATACATAGGTGTATATGCATATATATATACTTATATATTTTATTATTTTTAACAAAAGAATAAAGACATTTCTAAAACATGAATTCAACTCTGTATTATATCTTTTAGAAATTTCACATGTATTTACCCATATTACTATATATTTTATTATGTATATATATATATATATATATATGCATATATATTAAACAATACAGTTTAAATATATAAGTATATATATCTATACACAGGTTAATTTAAATTGTAGTACAAGCAAACAACTTTTCTTCAATTTATAATAAATTTTGTTTTTCAACAAAGATTCAATCTACAGTAAAAAAATAGTTCAATATATATATATATATGTAGGTATATATCATAGGAGGACATGAAGAATCAGATTTGTACACTATTGGCTCAAAATTTATGGAATAAACTCAATCGATTAGGGAATTTACCAAAATAACTTCAATTTTCCAAAACACAGTAACAAGTTCACACATTTGAATCAAAATACAATGGGAAAGGAATTAAAAAGCTCAAAATACAATGGGAAAGGAATTAAAAACGGTAATGATTTTCCTTTTTAAAGTTTTTCCCTTCCATTTTCATAACCTAATCTTTAAAATCAAAAATAAATTTATTTTCATGTACGATATTTATCTTTAATTAATAATAGTAAAGAATTCTATTTTAATTGTAACTACATAACT
>VDFB02325216.1:0-12807 GCA_007258455.2 Sequoia sempervirens | reverse complement strand
GACCAAACAGGAGTGTGTACTTCCTAATTTTGATTTCCCAATTTTAGGGATTAAGTTGTCAAACACAATAATTTTTCCCCGGTACCATCGGTTGAGGGAACTTGATATGTAGAATGGTGGCATTGGATCATTTGTTGCAATATATCTCTAGTGAAAATTCTCATCCTGTGCAGGCTTTTAAACAAAAAATATTGGTTGTGAGTTAAAGTATGTTTTCAAGGCAAAAAATTTGCAGGCTTTTAAATGAAAAAATATTGGTTGCGAGTTAAAGTATGTTTTCAGGCATGGGGTGAGGACTGTTTACATGTTTACTGATTTACTGATTTACTGTTTTCAAAAAAGTGCTCGTTAATCCCGTGGGGTAAAGAAAAGTCACATGATGATAGTAACATAAAAGGGGTAGGAAAATATGATGTTCAATAAATTCTGGAATTCTCAAAGCATGAAACACTCTCTCGTTGTACAGTTTCTTCAATCTGAAATTCAAGTCCAATAGAACAAAAACATCATACAATCAATCCAAAACCTAGTAATCTAATATGAAATTTGATTTAATAATTAGATGATAATGAATGAAATTTATGACCTGTTTCCCACCGCGAGCTTCCACTCTTGCTCAGATTCTTCTTCCGATATGAGGAATTGAAAAATTGTATAAATTAGTGCCCCAAAAGTGATCTCCACCCACATTGTACCCTACCTGCTTCGCAATTGAATTCAATTTCAGGCTACTTACAACGAAAATAGATAAATGCTCTCCAGGTGAACTTTGTACCCTTCCTACTTCACATGTGAAAAGTTCAGTAAGCGAACCAGGTGAACTTTGTATCCTCTCGTTTCCGATGGTATACTCTCAAAATATTTTTGAGTTGTAGAAATGCCACATAGATTGAAAATCAAAACCCAACCGTACTGCATGATCACTTTCATTGAACATAATAGACATTTTTTCCCATAACCAAAGAAAACAAATCAATATAGTATATATAATTAACCTAAAATTAAAGTGAGGTGATTAGTATAGTAAGCATCGTTCCGGGGCTTTCTGCGCTCCGCATTTCTAAAGGCGTCTCACCCCTATCAGGCTGGAACGATGCTTCAAACCCACGCACAATGACACGGCTCACAGAATGGGAGGACAACGACATTGATGGCTGTTTCAAAGGAAAAACCGGCGATAATCAGGTGTCTGTAATAGGCAAAAGGGCACACGAAATGAGTTTTTCTCATGCAGTTAGGGCTACGGACAAGCAGTTAGGGCATGCGAGAAAACTTGGCCCGTGCTTGCAGACTAAAAGGGTTAGGGTTGAACTTGACAAACGTCTTTTTCTCCTCCAGCGAGGATGAGTTGGAGGAGCAGGCAAAGCTTCCAAAAAAGGGCAAAAATAGTCGGGAAAACGGCCAAAAATGATGAACCGCTACAATGTATTTGATCATAGGCGATTGCCTCTACACGAATTTACACCATCGGACGCAAAAAGGCCTCCCAAATACTAAGCATAGGACACCTTCGGCGTAATAAAAAATATTATTAAGGTGATATTTATAGTTTTATGCGCAAAGAACTTTATATTTATTATTTTTTTGAAAGAATTATGTATAAATCGTCGATATGTATTGATATTTATAGTTTTAGGAGCAAAGAACTTTATATCGATTGTTTTTTGAAAGAATTATCTATAAACCATATCATTGTTTGAAATGTATACATATTCAACAAGATAAAATATTAAATGCGTGGAAGAATTTTTATTTTATTTATTTAATATTATCGAACCTACTAAAAGGGAGAATTAGAAACCTTTATAGAATTAGATATATTATGCCAAGAACTAACACTATTATCTTTTCTAAATGAGTCAAAATACTACATATTGTTGGTTTAAGTTGAAAAGGATAACTATATGAGTGAAACTTAACATTAAATCCATAGGAATATTGTACTATAATTATTTTAAAAATGATAATTAGATGAAGTTATTAAATTTAATTCAATATTATCAGTCCTGTTATTAACCACCTTATGCTTTCTTATATATATAGTTTAATTTTTTATGCAAATCTATTTATTAGCATCATGTGTGATAATTTCATTGAATATATTACACAAATATTACATATCAATATGATGGTTATGGATTGGAGTGATCTATTCATTCAACATCATAAAATAGAGAAACTAGAATAGTTTTGGAAGAAGGTAGTATAGATAAATACTTCTATGAGTTTTTAATTTGAGAATTCAAAACTTCAAAATAGTTAATATTTTGATATATGTATTAGTTAATATTAATACAAATACAAATGCTCATAACAAGTATTAGTATGCCACCACCATTACTATGAATTTATGTGAATCATTAGACAACATGTTTTCATGTTGTTATAATGCATGCTTTGATTGTTATATGAATGCATTGATTTACCTCTATGTATAACCAATATTTGTATTATACTCAACATATTATAATTGTATAAAATTAGATTTTGACAATAAACAAACATTAAACATTCAAACACATTCAATAAGTAATGGTCCAATTAATAGTGTGTATATCATAAAAATGGATGTAAGTTCATGGTTCCATTCAATTGCTAAGAATAATGCATTTATATGTGTCTTGTTGCATGATGTACAATGAAAAAGGCAGTGTTATTAGAAGATACATGAATTCAAATAACAATTAAAAATTATTCAAATTCTTAAAGGTAATATTTATTATGGCGGGCTTGTGTATCTTTGAAATTAATTATCAATATTATTAAGTTAACTTATTTTTAAATACATTTCAAATGTTATAATAAATTTATTGAAAAATATTATTAATAGAACTTAAAAATACTTTCAAATTATTTTTGGAAATAAACATTTATAGTTTTGTTAACTAAACAATAAATAGTTTTAAAGTAAATAAAAATATAGTACTTTTCCAATAAAACTTAAAATATCTATATCAATTGATAATTTAATAAACCATTTAATAATATTATTAGTTGTACATTAAAGATCATTCAAAATTATTTCTATTAAAAATTTAAAGCAATAATGTTAAATGTTTTTAATCTAACAAACTTAACATTTTGATTTCATCTATTAAAAAAAAAAATCTAATACTAGATTTTATACATATTTATACATTTGAAAAAATAAAAACTAATTAAAAATGGTTTCCATTGAATGTTTCAAATTGTGATTTTAAATATTCTTACTTTAATATACAATGTTCACTTAAACATTGATAGTTTATACATTCTGCATACACATCAAGGTATCATTTTTTATTGTTATGTAACATTCTTATAATATATGCTTAATGGAATTGGTTGACATGTAAAATGCAATACTTCTTTATTTGAGATACGTCATCTCAAAATTATAGATGTCTTCATTATAGTCTTCTAAGGGAATAAAATAGGAGAAAATTAATTTAGATTTAAATAAGAAGTTAAGAATGATAAATTGAAATATTATTTTTTATAATTTAACATAAATGATAATTACATTTAGTGTAAAAATTCATTTTAGATTATGATTATTATAAATGTATAAATTTGGCTTGTTAATGTCTAGAAATTAATGTTTATTAGGTGTATATTATCTTGGAATCTAAATACCCTATAATTCACTATAAGTCAAATCAAAGCACCTCATTATCAAGCTCTATGGAAATGACTTGGTGCACAAAGTTGTCCTATAACTCACAAGATCCTTCTAGTAGGTTGTATAATTTTAAAACCAAATTCACCTCAATATATGATACATAGATTTGTATAAGGACATGCATTGTTTACAAATGCCTTTAGGTAGGTTATAAAATTGTAAGGATTAAGCTACTGCTAGAAAAATAAAACCTACACCAAAATACATGAAAATATCCTTGAAATCAAACTTGTTGACATGAATGCCCCTTTGATTCAATTCTTTGTGTGCTCTACATCAATTTTGGTAGCATAACACCTTGTTTTAGCTCAATTTTGATCACAAAATGATAGGATTTGGCTATGGTTGCATGACTTCTTTTGGTTGGATGAGATTTGATTGCATTAGGGTGGTAAGTTGGAAAAATGATTGTTAGTCATTTACATGAGGGAGAAGAGATTATACAATGGAGATTGAGAGGGGAGGAAGATCGAGGGTTGATATTCCTTGAGGCATCTCAACTCTTGAGGTGATGCCACTTGTCATCACATGGGAGGATGAGATGAGGTGGAGGGTACTTGGAAGTACCCTTGGGAATAGGAAAGATATCATAAAGGAATTGTTTTTCTATTCTTCATAAATCATGGGGAGATGTGATAAGAGGGAATTAAAAATTGTGTTTATAATCCTCATGGGGATTGAACAGGATCTTGAGGATTAGTAACTATGGAACCATCATAGGGAAACTTTAGATATTAATAATACATATAGGGAACAACTTCCAAGGCATGTATCCATGGAATACCAAGAAGGATGTTATATCGGAGATCAAGGTCCAAGACTTGAAAAATGGTTTCTACTATAGAATGGCCAACTTGAATTGGAAATTTTATTGTTCTATTAGATTCACAATCAACATAATCATAAGCTTTTATAGTAATTTTATATTGAGAATCAATAACACCATTAGAGTATCACAATTTTTTTACTAACTAGAAGGTACAAATGTTTAAGCTCACTCCACCATTAATCATGACCCTTTTGATTATGTCTATGGATGAAGACCTCAAGGTAGAATCCCTCATTATGAGATGGATCATCAAGAGCAAGGTATTTTTAAGAAAACACCAAATGATGATGAGATGAAATATGTCTAACCATGGCTTGGAAAGATAAATGAAATGCAAGATTTAACACTTAACCCTAATATGATGCAATCTTTCAATGAATGACTTAGAAAAGTATGTAAAATAGAATAGAAAGTTGCAAGACAAAATGTGTGCACCTAAAAGTCTGAAGGAGATTGAATTAAGCTCTAAAATTCTGAAAACATTAATTTTAATGTTGATTGGGACTCATATGCCAGACTGGGCGATTTAGTCCTAGATCTAGGTTTCTATGCATAAACTAAAATCTGGAAAATGGGTGTCTGAAACTACAAAAACTTGAAAATTGACCTAAACTAGGACTCATAACCAAAACTGACATATAAATCTAGTTAGGGTTTTCTAAAGCTTCAAAGTTTGAATTTGGTGTTCAAGGTCTGCTATATACTTCCCAATTGATTATCAAATCGAAAACCCTTATTTGCAACCTGTAGAAGTCTTCCAAGTATCTCCAATACAAGGTGACAACTTTGAACACTTAGACAACTTTCTCCAAACTTGCTTTCAATATGTCTTCAATATAAACCTACTAATCACACACTAAAGAAAGGGGAAATTTTTTTGTTGTTAGTGGAAAGGGGTTTGCCTTGGTCAAACCCCGTTTTGGTACTCAAACCTTGAAATGAAATGAAATAGGAATGGAGAATGATGAATGAACAAAATATGATGTTGCAGCTAACCAAACCCTAGCAATAAGAGGCTCTAATGGATGTAGATCTTGACTCTTTCTTGAATACAATAGTCCTTGAATGAAATGCTAGCTTGAATCATGAAACCCTACATCACAATTGTTAGCTAAAAAAAACTATGATGCATGAAGACTTTGACATGATCCTCAATACTTGAATAATGTTGTAAATGCTAGATAATTTTCCCTTGAGTACTCTTGAATGCTCTTTTAAACACTTGAATGCTCTTGTGAACTCACACTTTCTATAAGGATGCTCATACAACTTGCTAGGTGTAAAACGAGTGAAAGAACCTTGTATTTATACTTAATTATGCAAAATTTCTCAAAATTACAACACTACAAGCCAACATCAAATCTAGGAGGATAAAATCCCGCCAAGAATTTGAATTAATTTTAATTTGGGGCCACATTTTACTCATATTCCCAAGATGGTGTATGAGTCCCATTAGGCATAATTTATAGGACCAAATTCAAAAATTCTTAGAAAGGTGTAAAATCAAGATCGAGACCCAAAACCTTAGGTGGGACTCATATGCTCAAGGTGGCGTATGAGTCCTAGATCACTAAATATAGGCAACACAACCTAAAAACATCTGAATTATTACTGGATATTGATTTATGTTAGGAATATCCTCAAAAAGATGCATTAATTAAGGCTTGTAGATGCAAAACAAGGCCAATTAAAGCATAAAGAGGTCCAATTATTTATGAAAATCCTAGAAAAGTATGAAATTGTGTTACAACACTCTAAATTAAGTTTATTTAATTCACAAGGGCCAAGACCTAATGTGAGTGTGTTAAACACATTACAACACTAAGTCAATGCATCATTATGCTCAATTTTACAAGGAGGGCCCAAACAAGTGTGAAAATTTCATCGATGACATTTTTTGACACTACATTTAGCCCCCACTTTAGTGAGAGGATGAAATTGCTTCAAACTCACACTAAAGTAGAAAAACTCGCTTCAAGAGGGTTCCAAATGCACCAATGCCAATAAGATAGGATGACACTGATCAAGAGGGGTGATCAAACCCTAGGATCAAGATCCCATGACAAGCTAACATAGGAAGAAAAGAACACAAATAAACATGATATAAAGAGCATCATAAAGACACAATCATACACTAACAAAGACAAAGAGAAGGGGAAAAAAAAAATAGAGGGGGGATCAAGCTTTGATCGTTTGTCCATCACAAGGTGGATCACATCTAAGGTTGTTTGTCCAAAAAATGCATGCTCACTCTAAGGCACTAGAACTTTAGGTTGTCTGTTGGGTGAGGATCCAAAAGAGGTGACACACACCCACACACATGACTAGTATGCACTCACACTCACACATGAGTAGCTATGGGAAAGTCATGCCTCATTCAGGCTTCCTGTCAAAACAATACCAAAGTTATACCTCCTAATAACTTTAATAAGGAACCACACAAAAATGATCTTTGAGCTTCATGAGACAAGAAAAACTTCATATGTTTGGATCTCATGAACAATGAACTTCAAGCTTCATGAGGCAAGCAAAGCTTTGTATTCTTGGAACTCATGAATAAACAAGATGGATCCACAGGCATGCATGATGTATTATGCAAGGTGGCCATATAATTGAAAATGAAAATGAAACAGTAAGGAATGTTCAAAGGAGTCCTGCTTAGTTCATGTGAGGTCTTTAACTTAGGGAATATTGTGCCTAATGTCTCCAAGAGAGGACCAATCAAAGAATAGAATATTCACAACTTAGGGGATGCAGTGTGTCGCATCAAGCCACTAAGAAGAATATAATACACTAAGAGAGATCAAGCTCTTGAAGGACATCACACCTAATTTCATCTACAAAGTGAAAGACACATCGCATAAAGTAAGAAGACTACACCATGAACCATGAAAAAGGAAAATGCAAAAGAATAATGCCAATGTATGCCCCCACTTTAAAGAAATTGCTAAACACCATGTTGTGAGAAATTACTTTAAATTAGAAAATGATATATGCTAACAATAAAGAAGACATGAGAGCCAACTTAGAAATCCCTATGCCAAGTCCTATGTTTCCTAATAAAGCTACATCATACAAAGAGAAGCAAAAGAGAGGTTTCCCCCAGAAAATGAAAATCCAAACACATGAGGGATCTATGGATTTGGATTTAGTATGTTCTTGCTACAATGTTTTTAGAGAGATCAAAATTGGCATCATTCCAAAAATACTCATAGAACTAGAAGAATGACACAAAGAGAACAAAAACAAAGAAAAACCTTTCAGTTCAACATGTAAGAGACATGAATGTCTCGACACCTTGTGTCATCCCCAAAAGGAAAACACAAGACAAAGAAAAGATAAAGGAAAAAAATTTGGTTCAAAATGGAAGAGATATGAATGTCTCAACACCTTGCATCATCCCCAAAAGGAAAACACAAGACAAAGAAAAGATAAAGGAAAAAAAATTGGGTCAACATGGAAAAGAAATTAATGTCTCGATGCATTACATCATCCCCAAAAGGAAAACACAAGACAAAAAAAATATAAAGGAAAAACTTTTGGGTCAACATGGAAGAGACATGAATGTCTTGACACCTTGCATCATCCCCAAAAGGAAAACACAAGAAAAAAAAAGATAAAGGAAAAAAATTTAAAATATTTATGACATAGAGAAGAATGAAAGGTGCATATAGAGTAATGTCACAAAGAGAGAGAGAGAGAGATACATCAAACAGAATAGTACAGGGGATCACATCATGCACATACAATAACACAAAATAAAATGAAATAGTGCAAAGGATTAGTAAGGCACATGCGAGTCAACCTAGCTAAAGGGACAACAACAAATGCACTACTGGGACAAGGCTATCTAATTTTTGTCCCCACTATGTACATAGACAAGAATGAGCCGAGGTAGGTGATGGGAAAGATCATGTAATGGTGATAATACAAGATTATATAACTATTACATGACAAGGAGGAGAAGGGTATGTTATGCAATCTTTGGGTAACAATCATTGTCATCAAAGTAGAATTTGCTCAAGATTATTTTGAATGCATGAAACTCATTAGTACTATGTCCAAAAGTTCTATGGTATCAATAATGTAGAACATCTGCACCTTTAGGATATAGTCTTATATTTTCTTTCATAGGTGGCAATAGTATAAGTCTATGGTTTAGAAGTATTTGTAATTTTCTTTTAGTTTCAAGTGGCGGACAAGGGAATTTTAATTTATTTAGTTTGTAAGGCCTTCTACGCTTGCTAGATTCACCAATTTCTCTATTTGAATGTTGAGGAGGAGGACCTAGGATGATCCTTTCATCCTTATTATTGTTGTGAATCATAGGTTGTTCTATAGGAAGGAGGACATTCATATCAAGAGGAGGATCTTGATATCCTAGTCCTTTTGTATTTTTAATTGGAATTTTCTCTAAGATTTGACGAATTTTATGTTCACTTGTTGTATCACATCCTTGTTTACTCAAGAGTGTGAATCCTTTTCCATATGTCTCTTCTAGATTGATCGTAGCATCTATTGAACTTTGTTAACATGGAATTGTTTGGAGTTTACATGCTTAGAGGAACTAGGTTCACCTATTATACAGAACTTAGTAGCAACTTTTGTCTCAACTTCAGGATGTAAGTAACCAAAAATCTCAAGTGGTGGTTGTGTGTGTGTGAAATGTGGAAAGTTAGTATCAACACAAACCTTAATGAAATGAATTATATCAAAGATTCAAAGCAAAGAAGCTACTCTAAATTGAAATTTAACGAATCTTTCAAGAACGTCTCATTGTCCTCTATTCTTAATGATTTCTTTAACCCTTTGGCCCTCATATTTCTATGTGCACAAAGGCTATTAGAATGACACTTAAGAAACAATATTAGTATTCAACATGCAAGCCAACTAAGTTCCTACATGCAACTATACAATGGAAAGGATAATGGATGCTTTGATGAATGGATGATGGTGTTTATGATGAATGGACAAATGGTGGTGGATACTATGGTAGTGATCTATGTGATTATATATATGATTCTACATATTCTCAAATGCAAACTATGGAAAACTAAAATGTTACTCCATATGCTTAAATGCTAACTATGAAAATGTGTAATGCTTGAAAAACACACATTCCAAAATAAATAATTACCTTGATCAATGCACATCACAAGTAAGGGAAAGGAGATAACATGCAAAACATTTATATCCATGCATGCTCAAAGGAAAGTTCATTAAAGATACTCAGTACATATATTTATTACTTCATTAATACTTCAAAGGAACTTCATACATTAATGAGTTACTATGTATATCAACACAAGCTGTGCCTTTACCAAATCTAGCCATATAGGCTTATACAAAGATATGCAAAACACAAAAATTAAAATATTGTAAAGCCAATTGAGGGAACAATAGTATCATCAATGCATCCACAAAAGAACCATAACACAAGAATTTCATGAGTGGAAAACCCTCATAGGGATGAAAAACCACTCGTAAAAGTGCCTCACTGGCTTAATGAAATGCCTCATCGGCCGAGCCTTACTGGCTACAAAGTTTCAATGGTTACAAGATGCCTTGTAGGCAATGGTCATACTATCTCGTTGACAAGACCATTCATAACATATCTCTGGATATCATGAGTGTCACACATATCAAGGAGCATATGGGAGTTCTTTTACTAGTCGCATAAGTCTTCACACAACATTTTCAAGTTTCACCAATGCATTATCCTTACATATGAAATTTAGGTAGTTCCAACACTATCATGAATTGCTCCCGAGTATTTGTAAATAAGACCATTCTACTTCCAATGATCTCTCAAATATCACACAAGTATGCTGCAATCATGCAAAGATTCATGAAAGTAATCCTAATCCTGCTAGGATGCACACATGCCTATGCAATTATAAGCAAAATGTTTACTTCTAAACTCAATGATTCATATTTAGGTTTTATCAATGAGAGAGTAATACTAGAAAGGAATTTAGAAGATATAGCTCATATATGTATGAGAATACATGTATAAGCTAATGTATATATATATGAGTATACATTCTTATGTAAATAAATCTCAAAATCAACTAAGTGAGGAAAATTCTTAATTTCTCTATATGTGTATAATGACCCATAATTCATGAGAAAAGTGTCATCACTGAAACTAACTTCCATAAAGTAGGGTATGATTCAACATTCATTTATCTTTTTATAAAATTCACAATTGATTCACAATACATAATAGGCATAGGTGAATTGCATTCTAATTCTATATATATAGATCTAAGGTTAGAAAATGCCTCAAATTTCATATTCCTAAGAGAAATGCTCACAAGAAATAAATTCTACTATGATTTTGATAACTCGCTTTTGACTCGATTTAATCATTCCTCTAACATTTCAAGGTTTATAGGTAGTTAAATGCAAATGTGTAACTTCTTATTTGTTTTCAAAGTATCCAATAAGTCGTTCCCAAGTTAAAGGGTTCAATCTAAAAATAACAAATTTACATGACATTTGTAAAAATAAAATAAAATACTTTCAGGCAGAAATGTATACATTTTGAACGAACAAACGAACAAAATTTACCCAATTCACTTAAAACAATTGTAAGAAAGTGTGTTCTTGCTTTAAAGGTAGCCAATATTCCATTTCTAATTAAAATAATGGTGTTATATAATTTTAAAAGAAACAATCACTAGTCAGAATCTACCCATATTCGCATGCACATATGCATATATTTGGACAGATACTCAAAGGTAAAACAATCCATTATAGAAACATATCTACTTAAAATAAAAATATTTGTTATTGCAAGTCAGATCTCTACATCTAATCTTTTTGAGTTTTAAATCTTGCTCTCACACTTATTGTATTTGTGTTCTTTTCTATGTATATATCTAGAAATATAAATAGATACACAGAAATCTACATTTACCGCTGAAGTAACTTACAATCTTTTTAAATAGAAAGATATATACATATATTTAATTAAATATGTGAATATATATACATACTTATAGACACTTCAACGAATCACACTTATAGTGAAGTAATAAAAACAGCTTCAGCTGTGTAAAATATTTACCTTACAATGTTGCAATCATTCCATACATGATTCATATAATTACATACACAAATATATATATACACACACATTTATATTTATATACAAACAATTTATCTTTCAATTTTTCCAGCACCAGCATGATTGTAAACACTTACAGCCAGATAAAGTAAACACAAAGGTATATTTACTCATTTAAATTCTACAATGATTTAATTCTCAGCATGTATATACATATATATATATATATATATATATATATATATATATAAATAATTTTATCATTAAATTTTCCAGCATCAGTATGATTGTAAACAACAATATATACATAAACAAATTCATCTATAAGTAATCTTCATAATATATACAGACTAATATATGGATACAAAGAGATATCATTGTAAAACAACAAGTTTAATCACTTTTATATTAGATTTTTATTCATCTACTCTTTTCATTCTTACTTCCATACATAAAGTATTTGTAATCATCTATATATATATAAAAGAAGAACAAAAATTGTATTTTACAGCTGAAGTTTACACATTCTAAAATAGCTTCAGGCATACATTCCACTGCCCCATAATTAAGATGTTCTATATATTTAAATACATATATGTGTGTGTGTGTATATATATATATATATTCACATGTAATTCTTTTTATATCCATTTTGAAAATAATACATATTCATTAAAGTGATATATATATATATATATATATATATATATATATATTCACATGTAATTCTTTTTATATCCATTTTGAAAATAATACATTCATACCAAAGTGTTATATAAGCCTACAACATATTATATACATAGAGGTATGCTTATGTATATATTTTTTAGATGAGTAAAATTATTATATACATATATACATATTTTATGCATATATATTTATTTCAAAGCTGTATATTTATTTTATGCATATTCAGTAATATATTTTCAGTAGTAGTAAAATGTTCAGAATTAAGTATTAATTTGCCACATTAAAATCAAACTCACAGTGGTGTTTTGTATATATATATATATACATAGGTGTATATACATATATATATACTTATATATTTTATTATTTTTAACAAAGAATAAAGACATTTCTAAAGCATGAATTCAACTCTGTATTATATCTTTTAAAAAAATTTCACATGTATTTACCCAGATTACTATATATTTTATTATGTATATATATATTAAACAATATAGTTTAAATGTATACACAGGTTAATTTAAATTGTAGCACAAGCAAACAACTTTTCTTCAA
>VDFB02325215.1:165920-243054 GCA_007258455.2 Sequoia sempervirens | reverse complement strand
ATGATATGCTATCAAACACATTTATGAAAAGGTCATTAGTAACTTTTTCTCCCACAAAAAAATATCAAAATATATTTAGTACTTAATCAATGTTACCAGTAAATGTTAAATGATGATATATAATACCTTCATAAAATTATGAAAATCATGTATTTTAAATCCTATGATATGTCCATCAACTATAAAAGCTTTAGCCAATGATGACCCATAGCCAATAGGTGTCCTTATTGAACAAATGACATTTTTTAGTTGGTCTAGTTCTTTCTTTTTTTCTCAAAATCCATGGAGCTTCTGCATATGTTTCATTTTCCCTATTTGTCCACAAATGTTTTCTATCAAATTTGATGCGCGAAAGAGCAATATCTCTCCTCAAAGACAAGGTGTCCTTCTCTTGCCTGATATATGTCGAAATATAGAATCTGAGACATTTTCGAGGATGTGCATAGGATCTAATAGGTGAGATATTAATAGATCCTTCCAGTAAGAGAGCTCATAAAATATGGATTTCCTTTTCATTCCTTTTGGCATATTAACTACAACTTGTTTTGGTTATTCAATTGAATCACCCTGATCAAAAAAATCCTCCCAAGCTTTCAATCCAACATCTTCATACTTCTTAAGCTAATCACCTAGACCCATAATCATGGGAGGGCCTCTATTTTCAACTTTTCCATCAAATTGATTCTTCAGGTGATTTCTAAACTTATGATCTAGTGGTAGAAAAAACCTATTGTTTGCATAAATAAATTTATGTAGATCTTTAGAATACCACCCTTGAAATTTTTCTACACATCTTGGACATGAAAATATCCCCTTTGTTTGAATCCTTGCAATTCAATAAGTAATGTTAATAACATCAAAAAATTAGAATAAAAACTAAGTATGAAAGTTGGGATGAAAATAAATTATGAGTGTAAATACGTAAATATTTTATCTTACCAGAATAAACACCAAGTCCTGAGAAATCATGAATAGTCCAACATAACACACCATACAACATGAAGGACCTATTTTATGGAGGACATGATATGTCATGCATTCTTATGCCTTTCCATAGTAGTTGCATCTCATCAATAAAAAGGTGCAAGATAAACATCCACGTTTTTAACTTGATGTTTTCCTGGAACAATGAGAGTCAACATAAGGTGCTCCTTTCTAACACTCATCCATGGGGGAATATTGTATACTATCAATCCAACTAGCCAAACACTATAATTTGAGCTCAAGAAAGAGAATGGGCACACTCCATCAATTGCAAGACCAAACCTGATACTATGAGGTTCATCTTTGAATTTTCTTGGCCATTTTCCCTCTATGTGTTTCATTGGTTTGGAGTCGGCCAAAATTCACATGAGTCCATCTTTACTCTTGTTCTTTGCATGCCAGACCATCAATTGTGCAAGTGACTTGCAACAAAACATTCGTTAAAGTCTAAGTATAATTGGCATGTGACATAAAACTTTCTTTGGAACTATAGCACCTTGTACATTTGTACGATATCTCTTCTTTTTGCATACATGGCATTCTACCTTGTTTTGATATTCATCTTTGTATAAAATGCAATCATTTTTACATGAATGAATTTGCTTATATTCAATCCCCAACTCAACCAACAACAGACGTGCCTCTCTGCAAGTTGATGGCAACACATTCTCTTTAGGGAATATTTTAGTTTTAAGTGCCCTGTAAGATTGCCATAGATTAAATCAATTGAATGTTTGACTTATTATGAACATGTTTGATATGTCAATCTATACTAGGATTGTTTATATACAATATATAGTTTTAAAATCCCCTTAAAGAAATATAAATGAAGTTGATGAATGTTTATGAATTATGTACACCAATTGACAATGCAAAGTAAGAAATAGATTTCAACTCACTTTAGTAGGGTAGTGAATACTTTGTCTGATCAACCAAATAGTGACTTGATTTCTAATAATATTAATGTGCATGCCAGTTTTGAGGTTCTACTTGCACCCGATTTGAACACAGGTGTCTTCGCTGCTTGCTTGATGGTGTCTTTCAGGTTGTTATCATCAACATTACGTTGGTGGTAATTACCCCTGCTATCATCGTTACTGTCAACCATATGATCATTATTGTCATCATTGTTTCCATCCCCAAAGAAACCTGTAAGCATTTCGTTCAATCCTTCTTCATGCACTACATTTTCATTATCATGATCATCATCATTAAGGCTATGTGGCATGTCATCAGTGTATGCGGATCTCATTAACTCTTCAAATTTCTCAGTTGGTAGTATTCTCTTCAATTTTTCTCTTTTCACCTTGGTATTGTTTAAATGATGGTTTGGATCATCCCGTCCAAATCTTAATAACCCAGTTGGATCTTGGGTATTAGTATGTGTTTCATCAACATCTTCTACCCATAAAAAATGCAAGCATTATTTAATGTTTGGAAACAATTGGATAAATCATAAATGTATCAATTTCAAAGAAATATAATCAAATATGGCTTAAAAAATAAAAATAAAAATTGTATGAACATATATATGTCAATTGAATAATGAAAAATTATTTTATAGACTACCTTTTTTATACAATAATTTAAATATATAAAACATAATTTTGACAACATAGTTTATAAAACATTAGTCCACACTCATTTATTATTCTTTGGTTTTCTGCCCTTAAGAACATCCTTATGGAGACATTGTTCTTCCCTTTTCTTTCGTGCTAGAGTGTGTTTTAAGAAGAGGTAATCAATCAATAAATCATCCCCAATGGTAAGGTCCATAATAACCTCAACCATTATCAATCTATCAACCTCTCTTTCCATATCTCCATATTTATCATTTATAACCTCAACAAATTGACAATTTGGTCTTATAGTAGGGTCCCTTCCCTTACTACTATTTATAAATCTTGCAATATTTTTGTGTGTGTATGCATGTCCATCTATATACATAAGATGACCTCTATTCATTTCTTTTCCACTTTCCAATTGGAGATGATGTGTATACATATTGAAATTTAGACCATATGCTGACATGCTAGGCTTATATTCTGCTAGCCTTCTCCATTCACCACTGTAATATGATGGACCATACTATGGCATTAATCTCCTAGTGGTTTGTTTTGAATTGTTTCTATGTTTAGATCCCACATGTACATTTTAGACAATAAAGAGGCCTAGATTTTCTCCATGAATATTGGAGGGTTGTATCATGTAGCTGTATCCCCAAAATTGAAGCACCTCGTACACTCTAGGTAGTTGTTGATCACTAGGCCAAGCACAATATAGTCGACGATCAAATGTCTCTTTGTAAATTGATCTCAAACTCAGGGGCAAGTCATAATATCCATCACATTCATTCTCATAGGGTATGTAGTCCACCTTCCCGTAAATTATGCATTTTTAAGCTGGTTCTTGTTATGTTACTTGTTTTCATCAATTCCTCATCTTCTGAGCTGGTAAATTGGCACATATTTTTGTTAGATGTATCCTCTGATAAATGATCATTTCCCTCTAGGCTGGAAGTCAGTGATCCAGGAAACTTTAAACCAAGAACTTTATCCTGCAAGTATCCATTAAGAAAAAAATAAGTTATTTAAATAATATAAAACAATGTTTAAACGAAGTATACATGTTATTTATATCAGATTGGAAAATTCCTTACCATAATTCCTATTAGATTTGAATCAATCGTAGGAGGCATACTACTAACTGGAAGCTCATCATATATGTAATGTCTTTGTACAATCACTCGTTTGAATTGTTTCTTTCCACGACATACAAAACATCCACAAACAATAATTTTCTCAAAGTATTCATCTTATGTACTATAGTCCTGACCAACCTCTTGTTCAGTGCAATCATTTGTTGTGTCCATAGGATCCATTATGATATCCTCTTCCACCCACTATCCTCTACGTGATTTAATAGTTTTAGGTCCACGCCCACATACATATCTTCTTCTTTTGCTAGTTGAACACTCAGGCTCTACATTTTCTCCAATCTCCATCTAAAGTAATCAACAACAAGCATTAATTTATGTCAAGATTGGATAATACATTATAAATTTCAATAATATTGTGAAAAAATATGGACGTATCACAAAATGCCATTAGATCATTTTTTCCTAAGTTAAGTCAAAATTTAAGTACCTGATGTCCCACTTCATCCGTTGTGTCCTCATTTGATATGACACAATCTATTGCCATGGCCTCGTTTGGCCCCTATAATACACAACATAGTAAATAATGGTTAGGACACCAATTATATCATGCCAACAAATATGCTATCCAACACAAAACCTCACTTTAGTCATATATTTGACATATTGATATCATGTTTTGGCCATCCTAATTTGTAAACTTTTCCCTTGATCATAGAATCACATTTAATCACCATTCTTGTTCATTTTCAACCAATAAGTTTGACCTTAGAGGCCTCATGGACAAAAAAATGACTTTATCTCCTCTATGTTGTAGCATTTTTGAATTCATAAACACCTTCCTCCTTTGGTTGAGGTTTCTTTCTCTTCTTACCTCTATTGTATCTTCATATTAGGTTGTCATATCTATTTCCACCCACTTTCCTCTCTGCGATTTAGTATTTCTATGTCATCCACGTCCTCTCTTCATGGCCTCCTTTGGATCTTGTAATACACAACAATGACAATAGTCACATAACAACTGTGCACCAATAAAATATTGTTGAAATTATCTTGTTAATACACTCACTTTTCATTAAGACGCATTATGAAAAACAAAATAGGACATTGCAAAAAATTTCTCCTCACAAAAAGTTTACACGTGGAATCTTGACAACTAGAGCTCAAATCTTATGATTACAAGATGACTACAAATTCATATCAAAAAGACATTTATTTACAAGCTGACTACAAATAAAACCTATTACTAATAATTTTAGCTGGTTCTCTACCTTACACTTCTTTCACAAATTCATTAAAACCATAGATATTTTCTCTTTGAAAACTAGAGATTGGATTCCTTATTCTTGATTGAAACCTACTTTAGGATGGAATGTTGAGATCTAATCAAGGATGGAATGATGAGATCTAACAAAGTGTAAAAACATGTCAAAATATGTAATATATGCGTGTATAAAGGAAATAGACAAATATACATGATAATACATGATGAATGATCTATCAATAATACATTAAATAAGGGCGGGTTAGTGGACTCTGTAGACACCTAAAAATGACCTAGGCCTGCAAGCTTCATTTTTACCACTTTCGTCCTAGCATAATTATGACACTTAATTATGTCCTTGGTCCACATTCGACTATTAATTAAATAATTCATAATTATTTAATTAATTCATGTCCTTTTATTCTTCATGATTATTAAATAAATAAATTCTATTTATTTATTAAATACGTCATTAATTGTCTAAGTCTTCCCCTAATTAAATAAATTTCTAAATTTATTTAATCACCCTTCTTCAGTCATTTCTTCTTGATTATTAAATAAATAAGTTTTATTCATTTATTTAATATGTCCCTAATTGTCATAATTAAATGAATGAATCAATTTATTTAATTAATTAATCTTATCTTCTAAATTAAATAATTATCTTTAATTATTTAAATGTCAAAATTAATATTCCTCTCATTTTAAATAAATGAAATTATTTAAAATGTCATCACAATCTTAACTGACATTCCATTTTGGTAAATAATCTAAAAAAGATTATTTATTTGTCTCACAAAATCCATATTTTGAGTTGATTGGTAGCTTTCTTCCAAAAATCAAATAAAGCAAGCAGGTTCTTGATTTTATCAAATTTGCTTTTCAGTCCATCTTTTATGAATCTCACAAAGCAGGCTATCTTTATCTTCTCAATTTTGAAAATCTTTATTTTCAAAATTAATTATCTCCTCTTTTCTCCACCACTGATTCGATTTTCTCCTATGACATCTTGACCACTCACTTAAGGATTTTACCCTAACCCTAATTAGGGATTATCAAATTAAATCTCGTCCTCTGATTTTAGGTTTTTGTCAAAGGTTGATCTCATCTGTCCATTCAAAATTACGTTTTCTATAAAATGACAATTTTGTTCATAATTTAGGGACCACTTCGTCATTATAGGCATTATAGTCATTTATCATTTATCATCATTTATCATTTGTCATAGGCATAGGCATAATTTTACTTAAATCCTTCAAAACTTGCATAGGACAATGGCATAGTCAAATTGCTCACACACTCGATCTGAGGGCATCAAATCATACGCTGCAAATTAGAAGGTGCTATGGAGGTGAATCAAGGAAACTTCAACGAGGAATCTGGTATAATCATTCTTGTTTAGTTTTCATTGTGCTTCATATCTCTTTGGGTTTTATTATTGTGCTTTCAATTCATTGAATCTAATCCTAAAAATAACCCTTAGTTATAGGATCAAAGAGATTACACAAAAAAATCCCAAACCCTAATCAAGATAATAGCAATGAAACATAGACAAGGAGTGCATCTAAGCCCTAATAAAGTATAAAATGAATCATATCTACTTAAAAATGTTAGATTTATAACCTTATTGTAGAAGGATAAACTCTAAGGATGAAACCTGAGTGTGTTTAAGAATATTTGGTTCATGAATTTATTTAAGGAAAAATAACATGCCTCACATAAATATCCCAAGTAAATTAATTAAATCAAAATGAATAAATAGTATAACCTACCTAGGATAAAGAGTTGAGAGTAATAACACCACTAAAATAAATGCTCAAAATTAAATAATAAAAATAATGATATTTAGTTCTAGGTTCAATGAAGATATGACTATGCTAGACATTGCTAAGTGATTTATTAGTGCAACAATAACTAGGACTATAAAAAACTATCTCAAAACTATAAAATTCATGATGCTTCATTCCAATACACTTCCATGGATATGGAATTGATCTAAGTGCATAAAAATATGAAGCTACACTTCGAACTAAACCTTAACTATAGATCTAATCTTCATTGAATTGGATGTCTATAATTTATTATCTTGATGTCTACAACCTATGTCTAAGAGGGGTCATGTCAATAGACATTATTGAGGATTTTGTTAGGCTAGGATATTTCTCCTTTAGTTAAACTCCTATTACTAATTTAATGATACAAATAAATGATTGAAGACAAAAGGGAAGCATGCAATACACATAGGATGTTGATGTAATGTCAATGTCACATGATAATGATTTAGTTCTCATAGATGATTTTTCATAATTCCCCAATAAGCCCTATATCTAAGATGATAGTAATGAATTAAGGTTTGTCCTTTTATACAAATCTGTAACATGCAATTTGAAATATTTCACACTTTAGATGGATCATCTAGTTGTATAGGGTGAACATGGGCCCATTTAAATTTAAATTTAAAAGTTTAGGGGTCATTTCTGAGTTCACAAATCTAACCTCTATTAGTTTTTCACCCACAAAATTGACACGAGATAAGGAATAGATAAAATAGGGAACCATGATTGCTCCCTTGGAACATATGAAGATGAAGTCAATTTAGGATCAATTATTTATCAACTTCCAAGAAAAATAAATCATTTTGCAATGCTAGGTGCTAAATTAGGCACACTTTATGCCTCCTTTTGTGCCCCAAACAAATTACATTTAGGGCTAAAAGTTGGCATTAAAGTCAGTGTTAACTACGCTGACTATGGCGCTAACTACTGAATCAAAAACAAAAAAAAAGACTTCCAGCGTGAAGGAAGAGATGAGAGGAGAAAAATGCCGCATAAAGGAAGAGAGGAGAAAAAAGGGAAAAATGCTGTGCAAAGGAAGAGAGGAGGGTGCCCTCTAAGGGATCCGCTACGAGCAAGTAGATGGGAAATTCGATTTAGTTTGCGACACCATAGGTAAGGTTACAATTTGTTTTTTTCATTCCCACAAATATTTTTGTTTAGATTAAATGGAGAGGATTGTGAAGAAAGGGTTGTGAATATTGTTTTGTTAATAAACGAATTGTTCAAGTCTCATGTGGTTGCAAAGGAGGAGGGTAAAATTGTAGACATTGCATTATTTCCTCCGCATCCAAGAGCAGTGAACACGTTTTTGAAACTCCAATCTCCCCTTTCACTTATCATTCCCATCCCAAGCTTTTTGATTCCAATTTAATTTCTCGGACCTTCCTTCCATACCTTTCTTTGAAGACAACTTTCTTTCATACCACAAAACAAAAATTTCATGCCACAATCTGGACAAAAACTTTCATACAGTGTGTACTTCGTTTGCCTCCATAGACTGGACGAAAATAATTTTCCCTAGGTCACCTCAAAATGTCAAGCAATAGAGGGAAGGGAGCAAAGGGAGCAGACTCTGGCCACAATGAGGTAATTCATTGTCAATTTATAGATTTGTAAATGTTTCCATTATTTCTTTGATTTTTAGATTTTAGTTTTTTATTTCTAAATTTAAAAGAAGAAATTTATTTTATATATATAGGGATATGAGATTGAAAAAGATAAAGAGGCATTGGCTTCCATATTGGGGGTAGAGGCAGTGAACAAATTGGATGGTGTGGACTTGACAATGCTTTCTAGATACATAGAAAAATGATCTAGTAAAGCCCTTGAAACATTGCAACCAAATCAACTATGTCAAAGGGAATCAACTGATTCCCCAACCAACTGTCTTGAATCGAGCAAAAGATCCAAGAGGAAATAAATAAAAATAAACTCTAAGAGTGTGGAATAGGGAGTAGAGACTTCTAATGTCCCAGTCACTCCTGGGACACAAACTTCTTCCTCCACACTATGTTTTGCATCTTGCATTGGTAGCTACGATACCAAGATAGAATACAATGTGGTTTCAGGGGAAGTCCAAATGATAGATGCTGGAAAAAAGTTTGTGAATAGGTTGAAGGAATCATTCCTTCAATGGTTCAAATACCATCTACATTTTCCATTCTCAAAGATACCCATGCACCTACAAAAAGAAGTTATCCATGACATGGAGACTGAATTTGGTACAGGTTGGTCTATGAAGAAGGTAAAGCTACAAATGTCTCAAAATTGCAAGAGA
Organism: Sequoia sempervirens; assembly: GCA_007258455.2. Classification (NCBI taxonomy): domain Eukaryota; kingdom Viridiplantae; phylum Streptophyta; class Pinopsida; order Cupressales; family Cupressaceae; genus Sequoia; species Sequoia sempervirens. The sequence goes on along the minus strand of VDFB02325215.1, from coordinate 234,037 downwards.
TTTCGGTGCAACCAAACAAAGAAGATAAAAAGACTCCCTCCCAAGCTAAGGCTCAAAAAAATGCCAATTGATGTAAGTGTGAAAGTATGGAAAGAGCTTGTAAAAGCATATGAGAAGTCTGATGCACGAATGAAGTTTGGTGAGGAGAGTACACAGGTATTTGAATTTTTTCATAAGATTATATCAAATTTATTAAACGATTTTTAAATTTTATTTGTGTATAGTTAAATTGAATTAGTATATGTTTCAGGACAAGGCCTCTAAGGCTAGGCTTGAAAAACTTCATGCCACGCATCATAGTGGCCAAAAAGGTTTACAGGCCTTGATCTGTACATTTGTAAGTATATTTAATATGTTAAATGATATTTTTTTATTTCCTAGGAAAAAGTAAATGATTGCATATTAATTAGTTTAACTGGTCCATGTGCTATGTTTTGACAGGAGGAGAAATATGGCTAGCATCCAAAGCAATTTGAAAAGGAAAATTTATAAAGCAAAAAGTGGACTGATTTTGTAATCTGGATGGAGAATTAGGTATCAATAGTTGAATTTCAATAACTTAGTTGGATATTGTTGTGTTAATATGTCAATTTTCATTTCTTTTGTTGAGTTGTTTATTGATGCGTAGGATGAGCTCTAAAGTGCTTCTCTGTTGGCCCTAGATGCCTCCATAAATAAAGAAATTAGCAATAAAAAACCTGCAACCTGATTTGATCAACATAGAGAAGCGTGTTTAATACTAGACTTCTTAACATTCAAAAGATAAATGGAATGTCCTCAACACCCAATAGAGCTATCCAAAAAAGTTAACTAAAAACACAAATGTGCTCGTGCACACAATGGCCTAATGGCTAGTTGTCATAGAAGTCAAACTATTGAAGTAACAACACTGATCAAGTTAACATATATGCATCATTTTCATAAACAACTAAACCATTTATGTGCATGAATAAATAGTAGAAGTATGTAGATGAACCCAATTCATCTGAATTTATGCCTCTTGGCAAGAATTCCTCTTAAATCTCTAATATCAGGTGCCCGAGACTTCCCTATAGCTTTAACCTTTCGTCGCTGCCTTTCCTCTTCACTGTTAGACTCGTCTCCTTTTTTCCTTATCTACATTTTTGGATTTGGCTTCTAATTCATCCCATGTTTTACCTTCCTCCTCTTTAGAATCTTTTTCTTCTTCTTTGTCCTCATCTGACTTCATAAGAGATTCATTTTATGAACCTTCCTCATCTGATTTTGATTCCTCTTCTACATTAGAGGGTTCATATCCTTGATTTGACTCTTCTGAATTATCAAAATCAGAATCAATAGCTTCATATTCAAAAATTCCCAACCACCATCTTCAATAAATTTATCTGGATCATCAATAATAGTCTTCAAAATTGGCTGTCAGTTCAAGTTCATTATGCTTTCATAATACTTTATATCCATGGAGTTCAACCATTCCTTGATGCCATCAAGTGAAGATTGAGGAATGGTGTCAATGCAGAGTACATATCGCTTGAATTATTTGAAAATAATAGCCATATCAAATTCCTTTCGCCCAAGTCCTACTCTCTCAAGGTTAACAATCTCAATCTCACTAATAGTGATTACTAAGAAAGGTAATTCCACCAACTCTACCAAATAGTTTATCGTAGGAACAATAAAAGTAGAGGCTTTGAAAGGAACTCCATGAAAACCAAGCTCTCTAAATGGTATATCAAACTCTAGTTCAAAATATTTTAGATGAGGCTGCTCCCATAGCTTTGTTACTCGCTTGACAAATCCTTAAAACTCTGCATTGATTTTATTTTTCATATCCCTCTCTTGTTGTTCTTCCTCAACTTCATTAGGATCATACATTGACCTTCTTTCCCCTCCTAAAGTTTGGACCACATCCATTACCTCCACATAAAATTGGACATCCTTGGTCTTCTTGGTTCCCACCATGATATCGTTATGCAAATGAAAATGAAGCAAAGTAATCATCTCCTTCTCCGTTGGATGGAAGAATGCATGCTTAATGTTTTGATACATGATATCAAATCTCTCTTCTGCTCTCATGGTTGAATACAAAAATCCATTATGGTGGGTTTCTAGAGTTCTTGTCATCTTTCTTCCTCTTCCACCAAATGCTAGCCTGATCCACAAGTCTGCTAGCCTAATTGGCTTTGTTTTTGAAAGCTGTAGTTTCTCCCAAGTCACCAGTGTAGCTATCTCTGCCTTTTCAGACTCTTTCATTTCTATAGATTGTCCGTGGGATTTAATCATTTCTACCACATGGTTGATGTGCTTTGAATCCTTGGATCTAAAGGAAATTTCCTTAACATAAATATTGCTAGGGAATTTCAATGTTGGCATGTAGTTGGCATTAAAGCCAGTACCTGGAACATTGAAAATTATCCTTATATAAGAATTCCATCCATCTTGTTGGCTTGTAACACTCTTGATGGTGGCTATTGGAAGAGCCATGTCCATCTCTTGTACCAATGCCCCTTGCAACCTATATTCTTGTAGTATCCTCATTCTTTTTCCTTGCAAGTTTTGCTTGGTGTTGTCGGTGCTGCTCTTCTTTACTCATCTCCTGATTATCAGATCATAAGGTTTCCTTGGAGATGCTTGATTCTCCTCCATTTACCTCAGCCTTGGGTTTTTGTTTCACTTCCTCATCTTCATCATTGTCGTTAAATGAGTATGCAACATTAGTGTATACTTTGGAGCTAACCCTAGTTGCATTTTCAGGCCCTTTATCCTTAACAACCATAGTGTCAGCAAGGAGCAATGAATAATTCTATGTTTTGGGGTTACCAATCTGCAACTGAAAATTTTGAAACACAAGTGATACATTAAAAGCCATTCTAGCCTTCATAGTTTTTTCATTTCTTGAATTCAAATTTAAACCAGACTCTTGAAATTCAATCCCTATTCTTGTTCCTGTAGACTTTGTAAGATGAGGCAAAAGTTTAGGGCCATCTCTTTGAACTACCTCCATAACTGCCTTATATTAACATACATGAACATGATATGATTATATACGTGAAAAGGTCACTTGAAAACAGTATAATCAAAGTACAAAATGTCATGAAGAACTATTCTTTGTATGCTCAAGTATTGTTGCATGTCATAGCTTGCTTACAAACATAAAACTAAAACATAAATGTAAAACAAAGCTATGCTTCAACCATCCCCATAGTACCATTTATACAAATACATTCAAAGAATGAAGGAAAAAAGAATATTACATCCTAAGATCACAATGATATTAAGAAATGGAAATATGATGTAATATGATTATGGTTTCGTTTCATATGTTGTAATATTAGATATATAATAGAAAAATAAATTATTGCATGAAATAAATAATAACTTTTCATTTTAAATGTTTTTTTTGCAGAACACGAGTCTTCCAGAAGATCAAGATGATCCTCATCATGATATAGATCCAAAAAATGTTGGTTCTAGTACAAATCACATGGTAGAGGATGATGATGACTCAGATACAAAAGACATCGAGGCCGATGACAATGATGACAATAATGATGATGATCACGATGGTGATGATGATGATGATGAGGTAGTTGTTGGTAGTAGCTAGTGACATTCATGATCATATAGATTGCATCACATATCATTTCTGATATATCGTTATGATGCCTCTTTTCATGGTTACTATCATATGTATCATTTTCACAGCTTGTAGTACCATATTATTGAGTTGTATCATATTGACATGTATCATTTTGACTTATATCATTTGGACATGTATAATCTTGACTTGTATCATTTTGAGTTACATAATTTATCATTTTTACTTATATCATTTGTACATGTATCATTTTGACATGTTATTGATCTACTGACATATTTGAATTTCACTTGTTTTAGTTATAGATGATGATCTTATCAGTATTGACTTGTCAATTTCTATATATTGAAAGTGGTCAATGATTTTTGGATGGATATTTATTACGTATGATGATTTTAATTTACTACTCAAGATGGATGTTGTGAAATTCAATTAAATTATAGATATTTGACTCACTTGTTTTAATTATAGATGATGATCATGTTATAATAATTATCTTGTTATTTAATCATATGAGTTAAATAATTAAATTACTTTATAATTATATGAGTTATGTAAGAGGCATGATATATTTAACTAATTAAATTGAAATAAAACATATTAAATTAATAAATAGAAGCAAAAAAAGAAGCATTTTTAGAAGCAAAAAAGGAAGCAACAATGGAAGCCAAACTAGAAGCAAACTAGAAGCAATACTGGAAGCAAAACTTGGCGTTATCTAGGAAGCAAAAACAAAAACAATTTAGGTAGCAAAAAAAGAAGTAATAATGGAAGCAATTTTAGAAGCAACAAAAGATGTAATAATAGAAGCCATATTAGAAGCAACAAAAGATGCAAAAATGGAAGTAATAATGGAAGAAAAAATGGAAGCAAAAATGGAAGAAAAACTAGAAGCAAACCTAGAAGCAAAATTGGAAGCAAAACTGGAAGCAAAATTGGAAGCAAAAATGGAAGCAACATTGGAAGCAAAACCAGAAGCAAACCTGGAAGCAAAATCGGAAGCACAACTGAAAGCAAACCTGGAAGCAACACAAGAAGCAAAACTAGAAGCAAAACCGGAAGCCAAACTAGAAGCAATAAAGGACATCATAATGAAAGAAAAACATGAAGCAACAAAGGACGTCATAATGAAAGCAAAACTTGGCATCAATTAGGTAGCCAAAAAAGAAGCTATTTTCGACGCCATACTAGAAGCAAAACAAGAAGCACAATTGGGAGCAAAACTAGAAGCAACAATGGGAGTAGACATGGAATCAAAACTGGAAGCCAAATTGGACGCTAATTTAGGCACTATTTTTGACATTACATTGGTCTCACTTCCTGGTGCTATTCCCGACGCTAAAGGAGGTGCTATTGCTTGCTTTACTTTTTTGATGCTAAAGTCGGTGCAAAATCTGGAGCCAAAGTGAACATGCAGTTTGGTGCCAATTTTTGCATTGACAGAAGTGTCCAATTCATGAACTCAAATGCACTAAATTCTGGCGCTAATTTCCTATTTTGTTGTAGTGATAGATGTGACCATGTAGACTTTGTAATATGTTCATAAAGGTGTATGAGTTATTCCTTGCAAGTCTTAGGTGTTTTGGTGGTTCACAAGTTTAGTTTTCAAACAACAGTTTGCTATAGCTTGTCTAGAATGCTTTGTTCCTGTACTTTCAATGTATTTCTCCTCTTGCACCAACACATTATGATCAAATACTTTAGGAAAATGTTGAATGAATATTGTGCATGGTCTATAATGCCTACATCTTGGTCCACATAATGATTTTGGTATCTCCCCAACTATGTGAAGACAATTAGTGACAATGTTGATAGTATTGATACTATTTGAGCCGACATGAAATGTTTCATTCTTAGTGGTTGATCCTAATTAGTTAATCCTATTTTGGAGAATGTGTTTATATGTGTTTGGATCATGTAATACCATGTGCTAATCCACATTTGTTTCTCTTGCAAATATTATACATAATTGGAGCCGACCAATGAGATTTCAAGAGTTTATTCTAAATGTCATCATGGGGCCAACTTAATAAAAGTTTTGAAGTGTTGTGGATGATATATATAGAAGATTAAATTCATTTGTGAAGGTGATGATTGATAGTGACTTGAGATAGAACAAAATGAAAGAGATGAAGTGTTTGAAATCAACATAAAGTGCAAATTGTGTGGAACAATGACTGCAACTTCAACATGCGTTAGATGATTCTTCAAAATAGTTCATAATCAATTTTCTCATTCTAATTTCATGTATCCTGATTTGAGACAGTGAGTCTCACCAGGTCCTTTGTATCTTGCTCTAAGGTTGTATACCTCAGTTTGCAAGTCCTTAGGCAGTGAGCCTTAATTATTATAATTCTTGTTAGTAGTGAGTTACATATAGTGTGAGTTAATCCTCACCATGGTTTTTCCTTCATTAGGTTTTCCATGTAAAAATCCTGGAGTCTTAATGTGATGCAAGTGTTCTTTTTGATTCTTTTCAGTTATGTGATGAGTTGTTAATTTGCAAATGGAAATTGCTAAGTTATAATATATGTTGATTCACCCCTCTTAGCACACCGTATGTTCAAAAATTGGTATCAAATTCAAGAGCCTTGAGAAGCTTAACAACTAAGGTTGATCTTGCTCTTGAACACATGGGGTCTATAGTAAAAATCAATGATATGTTTATTCTAGAACTAGATCTTGGATCAATGGAACCTGAAGGTTGGGATATGTAACTCATAAAATTCATCATATGTATTAGAAGTGAATTCTCCACCTTTATTTGATCTCAAAAACTTGATTTTTCTTTTGGTTTCATTCCCAACCATAGCCTTAAATGCTTTAAACTTCTTAAAAGCTTCTAATTTTTCTTTTAGAAAAGTAATCCAAGTCATTCTAGAGTAATCATCAATAAGCATCATAAAATACATGTCACCTTGTAAGCTATTTATCCTCATTGGTCTGCATAGATCAATATGAATCAAATCCAATGGCTTTGTTGTATAATATTCCTTAGTAGTAAATCTAGTCCTTGTCTGTTTTCCTTCATGACAAGGTTTGCAACTTGTAGACTAAGGCTTCTTAATATTTGGCATGTCTCTCACCATTCCTTTTGAATTGATCCTCGCAAGATCATCAAAATTGATGTGACCCAATCTTCTATGCCAGAGCCAACTCTCTTCTTCTTGTATAGAAAAACAATTTTCCCCATTTACCTCACTGAGATGATATACCTCACTATCAGTCCTGCTTCCTTCTACAACTAGCTCTCTAGTACCAATCTTTTTGATTTCACAACCTTTAGCATTGAATGAAAGTTTGTACCCTTTATCACACATTTGACTTACACTATAAGATTGTGTTTCAATCCTTCTACATACAAAGCATCACGAGTTTTTGTTTTCCTTCATGACAAGGTTTGCAACTTGTAGACTAAGGCTTCTTAATATTTGGCATGTCTCTCACCATTCCTTTTGAATTGATCCTCGCAAGATCATCAAAATTGATGTGATCCAATCTTCTATGCCAGAGCCAACTCTCTTCTTCTTGTATAGAAAAACAATTTTCCCCATTTACCTCACTGAGATGATATACCTCACTATCAGTCCTGCTTCCTTTTGCAACTAGCTCTCTAGTACCAATCTTTTTGATTTCACAACCTTTAGCACTGAATGAAAGTTTGTACCCTTTATCACACATTTGACTTACACTATAAGATTGTGTTTCAATCCTTCTACATACAAAGCATCACGAGTTTTTGTCTTTCTACCATCAAGACTTAAAATACCCTTATCGGTAATCTTAGCAACATAATTGTTACCAAGGGTTACAATGGATCAAACTTCTTGAAATGGATGAACTTGCTCTTATCTTCAGTCATGTGACTTGATCTACTATGAATGATCCACAGATTCTTCTTCTTTTGGGAATGAAAATTAGTTTGAGCCACCAAAAATTTCTTTGATATTTTATCTCCTAGTTTCTTCTTCCAAACCACACTTGCTTCATTATTATGATATTTTGACTTATCTCCCTTTGTATCCAGTATAAGAGGACTCACAAATTGCTTCTGCAGTTTCTAGCAATATGTCCAAAATTGTTGCATTTGTGACAAATAGTATTAAAATTATACAACGTTTCAAATGCATTTTGCTAACAAAATCATTTCTCCTTGTTAGAGCATTTTCTACAATTCACAACCTTATGACCAAAATGATTGCAATTAAAATAGTAACCAAAAAAAGAATGATAGAACCTAGTAAATTATATCCTTGTCCTCTTGAAGCTTGTCTTCCAGATCTTCTATTTTGTCTGTATTCTAGGATGAAACCCTCATTCAACACCTTGCTTCCATTAATTGTTGCAACTTTCTCAAAAATTTAACTTCCAGAGCCATTCCTTTCTAGATTCTCAACAATAGGCTTCACAAGCTATTTGGTCATCTTATTCTTCTGTTCATCAGTAAAACCAAGACTGGTTTTGATATGTGATGATCTTTGGCTTTCTATCATCTGATCCAAGATTTTAGTACTCTTTTCAAACTTTGACTTCAACTGATGATTTACCTTTTCAATATATTTCATCAAGGATATAGTTTCTGCTTCAAGTTTTTCACAATGCTTGTCTCTTGATAGCAGTCTTTCAGTCGAAACTTATTCAATCCTCTTTACCTCTTCCACTTGAATCTTAAGATCAATGACCATATTTTCTACCTTCTCAAGACTCGAAGATAATTTTTCTTTAGCTTTCAATTCTTCTATAATCCTTTTCCCTAGTTTTTTGATTTCCTTGCTAGCATAGAGTAATTCTTCCATAAGGTCAACTTCCACATCATCTTCAATTCTGGACTTTATTTCTAGATCTTCTTTAGAATTTTCCATAACCATGAAAAAAGCCTTTTCTCCTTCATTATTAGAAGTGTCTTGGTCATCATCATCAAATGAGTAGCCTTCCTAAGTGATCCCACTATAATGGGTTACAGTTTTTGGCCAAACTTGACATTAAAATCAATATTTTTCACAAGATATTCACTTTCTTAGACCTATAGCAGCTAAACCATTAAGAATTTGAAGATGAATCAAACTAGTTATTTGTTAGATCTTTTGTGTAGATTATAATTATATTTTTTTAAAAAAATTAAAAAATAAATTGTGAATCATTTTATGTTACAATTTTCAATAACTTATTTTTTCTACTAATCAACATTTTTAAAAAGTGATGTTTACTTCAGATGACATAAATTGTTTTATAGAAAAGATTCAATTCTAATTTTTAAAATATAGACTTTTCACACCAATATCTAGTGCATGGATATTTTTTCATAATTTTTTGTTATATAATTTTTTTTAATTAATTTTCTAAGTCAGAGTAATTATAATTTGGACGAAGGTGTACTTCGGCCTGCATAACATTTTTTGCATTCATTTGAATTAACTTATTATTTTTTTGTTGGAATAAGGACATCAATACCTAGTGCACATGTATTTTTTAAATTTTTTTATCTCTATTTTTCTATTTTTTTCGTATGTGTGAAATAAAAAACTTTATGTAAATTAAAAATCCTACATTCACAAGAAAGAAAAAAATAAATATAATAATTAAATTAAATATATTTAAAATTATACTTTTTGTGAAGCTTATAATAGGGCTACATGCTTACAAAACATAAATTTTAAATGAATTCATTTGATCACCCAAAAGGTAAATCAAAAGTGGTTTTTTATCAGCATTTTGATAGGTGTAGAGGAGACTCGATTATAGGTATGGTTTAAATCTAACAAGGTTCTATCCAAGGGGGTTTGATCAATCCCTCTTTAATTAAAATAATTTAAATTGAACCTTTAAAGTCTTAAATCATTGTATTTTCTACAAATATGTGATTTCAGGCAAAAATCAGGATGTCCCAAAAAGTGTAACCACAATTGAAACATTTTAAAGACAACTTACCTTTATACTTTTTGAAATCTCTCTATAGATTTTTGACAAAGTTTGCTTCTTTTGGATCTGATCCATCTTTTGAATCTGCAAGGAAGGCTTAGGTGTGGAATAAACTCTCCTAATGCTAAAACCTCAGGGAAGAATGTAGATATGACTTTAAATTTTGCAATTACAGTTCAATAAGATACACTTGAAAATAATTAACAGAAAAGAGAAATGAACAAATACACAATTGGACACCAAAATTACGTGGGAAAACCCTTATGGGAGAAAAACCCACCACACCAAGAAAAGCCTCTTTGTATTACAGTAAGGAAAATTACATACAGAGATTAGACTTAACTTTTTGATGTCAATTTACAGCAGCAACATTCACTGATCAATCTTGTACAAAATAGTAATCTTACAATGCTCTCAGAAGCATCCTATGAATCCACTCAGATCAATCCATGTTCAATCGAGCAACACTTTTGTTATCTCACACTTCTCTCATCATCAACCATTGCAGAGTGTAATCCATTCTTCTCACAGCCTATTTGTTTTCCACAACAAAATAGTCGCAACTGTTCAACTTCCAACGGTTCACATTCCCCTTCTCTCATTGGCTCAGAACACACCAAGTTGGATAGACGTTCGGTCAAAAAGTTTAACTGAATCGCATGTCAGTGAGACACCAGACCGTGTCTCCCCGATGCCAAAATGCCCGAACACATAGCTATCGGCAAGACCAAAGGTATCGACAACACCCTAAGAAGTCAAATTGATAACAAAACAAGTTTCCCCAATATCACAAGAAAACCAACTTTCCATCGGCAAGAGATCATACTGAATGCAAAACCATCGGCTAGACCAACTCTATCGGTAAGACTTCTCATCGATGTCCATTGCAGAACTATCAACAAGACCATCATTGTCGCTAGGACTTCCAAGAAGCTCAACCATCGACAATATCCCACATTGACGCAAAATATTAGTAGTCATTAGTTTATAAATAAAAGCTCGAAGACTTTAGGTATCCACGATTTAGTCCTTTTATTAACAACTTACTCGTACACCGCATTTGACCATCGCACAAAACTGTTGGTCATTCCTTGTGGTCTCCACCATGACACACATTCACTACTTGTGCATTTTTGGAGAATCAAGCTGGGAATCTACAATATTCTCAACAAGTCTCCTAGAATTCCAAGTGGTCCCCACATCTGTCAGCTTGTCGCTCAATCAAAGAAAACACAAACTTACAACTTCCACAGTAGGTTAGGAAAATCCCAAACACCACGACATTGAAGGAGATCGAACAGTCGGGAAGTTAAGAAAATTTTGAACTGTGTGACAAGGTTCAGGATTTGGGCGATAGGCTGATAAAGAAGACCAACAAAGGGTAAATCCGCAAGTCTTTAACAGAGATACAAGCCAACAAGTTGAGGCATAATTTCCAACAGAATCTAGGTCATCTTTCTTCTTAGACACCTTCAATGGAACCTCTTTCCTTAAAAAAATGTCATTAGGGAAAAGCAAGAAGATGAGTCCACTTCTCATGGGAGTTTTAGAATTAGCCAAAAACTTGAAATTAGGAAAAACAAAACGAGATCATGTTTCGCTTCAGGACCCTGAGCCAAAAACGAGATCCCATTTTTATAAACAAGATCACGTTTCATAAAGGCTTAATTTTTTTTTTAAAAACCAAACAGGATCCCATTTAGAAACAAGATCTCGTTTCAAGAACAAGATCCCGTTTCTAAAAAAAACAATTTTTGACCTGATTTTTTCTATGGGTTTTGAGTTAACAAAAAGGCTTGAGGACCCAAACCTTAGCTTTGGACTTGCTTTGACTTGCAACTTGAAGGTCATGTTAGTGTCACTAGAAAAGAGTGACTTTGGACATATGTTTGAAGACTTTTTTGTAGAATTTTTTGACGAAATTAAAACCCATTATAGATGAGATTGTGTAGATTCCAAATATGTAAAAAAAATAATTGGATTATTTTTCTATTTTTCAAATAATTTTTGATGAAATTGGTCCATAAACTTGAAATATCAAGGTTTTTTAGTATTTTAATAACTTTTTATTAAAATATTTTTTTGAAAAACAAATTATATGTGTAGACACCTAAAAATGACCTAGGCCTGCAAGCTTCATTTTTACCACTTTCGTCCTAGCATAATTATGTCATTTAATTATGTCCTTGGTCCACATTCGACTATTGATTAAATAATTCATAATTATTTAATTAATTCATGTCATTTATTCTTCTAGATTATTAAATAAATAAATTTTATTTATTTATTAAATACGTCATTAATTGGCTAAGTCTTTCTTTAATTAAATAAATTTCTTAATTTATTTAATTCCCCTTTGTCATTTAATTATTTTTGATTATTAAATAAATGAATTACATTTATTTATTTAATATGTCACTAACTTTCTTAATTAAATAAATTGATTAATTTATTTAATTAATTAATCTAATCTCCTAAATTAAATAATTAAATTTAATTATTTAATTGCCAATTAATATTCTTCTTATTTTAAATAAATTAAATTATTTAAAATGTCATGTCAATCTTAACTGTCAGTCCTTTTTGATAAATAATCTGAAAAAGATTATTTATTATCTCTCAAAATCCATAATTTGAATTATTTTAATTCAAATTAGTAATTCATCTTCTAAAAATCAAGCACCGGTGCATATTCTTGATTTTTCAAATCTTATCTTCAGTTCACATCTTATCTCTTTGATTTTTCGAATCTTGCAAATCAGGCAATCTTATCTTCTTGATTTTTCAAAAATCTTTATTTTCTAATTAATTTGTCTTATTTATTCTCCACTGTCGATCCGATTTTATTCTGACCATTCGATTAAGATTTTGCCCTAACCCTAATTAGGGATTCTTAGGTTAATCTGGATCGTTCATTTCATTAATTTATCTCATTCGTCCATTTGAAATGGCATTTTCTATAAAATGCCATCTTCTTCTCACTTTTCGATTACACAGACACACGCACATAATATAGGCATTTCATTTTACACTTGCATTCTTAGATTTCTCATAGCAATTATTATTGTCATTTTGTTTAAATCTCAACATTGTTTAGACATAGACATTGGTAATAGGCATAGGCATTTAGATTTTGAATAAATCCTTCAAAACTTGCTTTAGTCTTGTCATTTGTCATAATTGCTCATACACGAATCTGAGGGCAACACTTTACTGCAAGCTAGGAGGTGTAACGAAGGTGAAGCATGGAAGAGGAAGACTTATGGTAATATCGTTCCTTTTGTTTTCATCATTTTTCCTTTGTGCTTTGTTATTTTCAATGGATTTTAGTGTTATTGATCTAACCATCTAACAAATCTGATTTTTCCCTTGATTACATTGGTGAACCGACTCCATTTTCTCGTTTTCGTACAGTTTTTTGTTGTTTTGCAGGTACAGTACGGATCGACGCAAGTGTCTTTTAAAAAAATCGTGACGCATTTGATGCGTCGCGACGCATCTGATGACTAGAGAGCCGCAATGCGCTCTGACAAGCTGCAACGACAACCAGAATGACGCATTTGATCTGTCGAGCTGCATTTGAAGACCAGAACAATGCATCTACTTTGTCGAGCCGCATCTGTCTGGTAAAATATTTCTTTCAGTTTTGAGGTTCTGATTTTTGGATTTCAGGTTGTTTCGGGTTACTGGTTTTTTGGTTTTCTATTTTTCTGTGTTTTTTATTCCTGCATGTTAACTAGATTAGATTTTTTGTGTTACTAATCTTTTCTTGTAGCGTGTGGCGATCCTCATTCGTGTGTCAAAGACCATTGCTTAAAAAAATTACTAATTCATTGTTTGCAGATTCGCATGTCAAAGAAGGAATAAACAAACTTTGTGCTTATTTTTCTTAGATTAGCAAACATTTGATTTTGGTGCATATAAAACGAACTCATGTCTTCTATGCTTGATTGTGGTTGTGGAATGGTAGGTGAGTATGCTCTCACTTGGTGAAAACCTTGTGATCAGAAAAACCAGACCCATTCTAATATGTTATTTACCCTGACTTGGTATATCGGAGTATCCTCTCCCCTCGCGCTTTCGGGCGATCTTGGGTGTAAGAGAAACGGTTACCAACTCTAGAAATTGGGCCTGCCTGGGGATTTCATCACCCCAACGCTACTCAAACCGGCAATGGAGCTAAAGCCAAGCTACCCCCGACCGGTATATAAACGTAAACCTTAAGGGAAAACCTAAGGTTGTGAGTGCGGATGTGTCATACGGACAGAGTTGTACTCCCTTAAACCCTGTTGAGCTTAACCTCTTCAGGCTGGAGTGCCACCTTAATGGTGATTAATCTCTTGCCCCATGTATGGCCACTCGAACGGGGGTCCTGAACTAAAAAATCTTGTATAGAAATCCAAAATCCTTCTATTTGCTAGCGCAACACCGGTTGGTGTGAAGGCATCCACACTTTCACAGTTTGTAGTAGAGGTGATCAGCTTGCCATGGGAGTTTCATGGGGGTTGGAAGATTGGTTGGCCTGAGAAGAGAGTGCACTGTAAGGGGGAGCCCGTGTAGCCAAGCTTCTGAATTCACACGCTACAGATATGCGGTTGGGGAAACCCGCGTGGAATCTAGCGAATATTGTCATGGCCTAATCTAGGATTGTGCTTTTCTGACGTGTGTTTGGTTACTTTTTAAAACGCTGTGTTTGTCAAGTGTATTCTGGTTCTATCACAGTTCAAACAAAACATTCACCAAACAGATCAACATTTCCATCAAAACGACAAGAAAATCACTTTGAAACTAAACTAAGTTGCATCTGTCGAACCGCAACTGATTTTCTGCAACGCAACCGCTCTGTTAAACCACATCTGAAACTTAGAACGCTGCATCTATAGGCGCCGCGACACATCTGTCAACTAAAAAGCCACATATGCTAAATTGAGTCGCATTCGACAGTCCGAAAGTAACAATTGCAAAATTGAACCACATTTGCTAAACTGTGACGCATTTGCCAAACTATGACACATTTGTCTATCAAAATTTTAAACTTCACAATCGAAACCTGAGGTCTTCAAATTGTCAACCATTTGTCAAACACTGTCATCAAGAAGATTCTGTCAGAAACCAAACTTGATATTGCTCAAAGTCTTGTCTATTAGCTTGCATTAGTCACCATAGGTTTCATACCTCATTCCTTTTAGTTTCATACATTCAACATTACGTTGTCCCTAGGTTCATACTTGCATACTTAGGATTAGGAAAATCTTAAGCACACTTTGCAAAGTCATTGTTTTCAAAATTAAACCTTTTTGGACTAAGTTATCAAATCACCCTTTTAGTCATTGTCCTCTTTTGTGAGGTTTCTTCCAACTCAAAAGTCTAGTTAGGAAGACTCACTAGTCATTTAGACCTTGTCAACTTGTCATTTTCCAACAAAGTCCTTTAGCAGTCAAAATCAAAAACAAAGTTTGAGCTTAGAAGTGCTTAGATAACCTTGTCTTACATTGCATAGAAATTGCATATCCTATTCACGAAAAACCAAAAACATTAGTCATTTTAGTCATCATTTTGAACCTTAGACTTCACGTAGTGTCATACTTGCATTTAGTTGTCATTCCCTTTTGAGCAATCTCATTTATGGTTGAAACCAGACTTCAAAAACAAAAAAGACAAATGGAAAAATTTAGGCAAGACCCCCCGTTTACCATCAACAGTCCTCCACATGACTCAAACTGGACCTTGTACGACCCATTTTCCAATTTAGACAATCAACCTCCAGTGACAACACAATCCTCATTAAACAGTACATTCGAACTCTACTTGCAAAGAGATGAAAATGGTCAATTACTTCAGGAAAACATAGAGGCATTGACACAAGACCCAGAGGCCTATCAGCTTGCTGAAACAATAGCTTGTCAGGACAAAGACAGATTCGTAGCTATGCTCTTGAGTGAAGGAGCTAAGTTACCACCAGGATTTGACGTCAACACGCAAAATTTGACACTTCATGACCCTAATGCCAACAACGCAAATAACATGTCACATAGTGGTCAACTTTTAAATACTATGAGCAATACTTCCTTTGGGACCACAACAACAATAAATACCACTCCCAACATCCCAAACATTTCCAACACAATAAATACCACATCTATTGGGGGATCACAATCATCCACAACACCCACAACATCCACAACACTACCCCAATCAGATGGAACCACTCTTGGCTCCTCAACAACATGGGAAAATTATTCCAATCCTCTTTTTACCGCGACAGTAAATACCACGGGGGAATCATCAAGTCACCACAACCCCCCCTTGACAACTACATCTACTACCATGAACACAACTTCGACAAATCCATTCAGTAGTAATTCACAAAATCTTGTGGGAGGAGGCACAAGACGTGTATTTATCCAAGGACAACAACAAAACATCAACACGACAACCAATCAAATGTCATTGCCTCCCAAGGTACAAACACAAACGTCCCCCTTGTACAAAACCAACAATTTACACAAGGTGGCCAAATAACACAACCCATGACATCATTGACACACCATAACAGTCATGGTCACAACATCCCCCAAATAATGACACACATGGCTGGGGGACACATCCCAACATATTCATCCAACATTCATACTCATCAACATGCACCAAATCATAACTTCCAATACTAACAACACACGTCATACGTACCACAACAACCCATACCACCACAATACACCAACATTCACGCACACCAGACAGGAACACATGGTGTACCAGGCAATCCAACATATGGAAATGTAAATGACCCTACCATAGATGAACTCAAAGCAAGAATGAGGGATATGGAGAAAACTACGCAAAACATGTACATTTCAGGCATAAAATCAGAAATATCATATGACCTGGATGTATACCCATTCGACACGAACTTACATATGCCTGCATTTCCGCCAGGATACGTGTCACCCAACTTCACAAATATAGAGGCAAGACAAATCCCATTGAACATGTTCGTGAATTCGCAACCAACTGTATGGATATCGCCTACGAACCAACATACTTGATGAGACTTTTTTCCAAAAGTTTGGTGGGTCAAGCCCTTGAATGATTTTCAATGCAAAAAGATATCCAGACATGGGATGAGCTCAAACAAAAATTCATAAGAAATTACGCGTACAATATTGACATGGATACCTCTATCACTAGCTTGTGCAATCTCACGTAAGAAGACTTTGGTGAGACATTTATTCCATTCTTTCAAAAATGGAGAAGCCTTGCTAGTCGATGTCACATTGACATTCCCAAAAGAGAAAAAGTCGACATGTTTGTCCAAACACTTCTAGGGCCCCTAAAATTCGCATTGCAAATACATTGTTGCACAAACTTCACAGAGTTACTTGAAAAAGGGGTCCAGATTGAGAAAGCCCTTATTGCAAAGGGAGAACTAAGATATGGTTCCAAAAACACAAATGTCAATCCACCCACTGACAAAAAAAAATATTGGGTTAAAAATAATCACGTTACAAACGACGGTGTTGTCGACGCCAAGAATGCAAACACTGTAGGTCCTGTATTGGCCCTAAAAGGAGTTCAACAAAAAAATAGACCAACAATGACATTGACACCTCCTCCCAATACTTCTTCAAACAATCCAAGTGGTCAAAACAATCAGGGACAATATCGTCAGATGAGACAATTTCCTAGGGGTCGCACATACACCCATTTGGGTGAACCCATTGAAGAAGTCCTTAAGAAATGCATTCAACATGGGGTCATCATACTTTCAGAAGTAAAACTATATGACCCAGGACAATTTAAACCAGCATGGTGGAATGACAATGCACTTTGCGAATACCATCGAGCAAAAGGGCATACAACCTCTAACTGTCGACAATTGAAAAACCTAATACAGGATCTTATTGAAAATCGCACCATCAAAGTAGGTGGATCACAATTCACCTCCAATGCAGATCATACTATCCACAAGAATCCACTGCAGGATCATGGTTCTCATAATGCGTCCACTTCAGGTTCACAGAATCAAGCTAACTTCGCCCGAGTAAAGTACGATTATTCTAGTGGACCAATTATAAACAATGTCTGAACTGAAAATGAATACATCAATACCATTACGGTTAGAAGAGCACCCCAATGTAATGCTACAACTCGCAGTGGCAAGGTCACTATAGCTGGTTCACCTTCCGCTAGACAAGCCAAAATCACTATACCGGGCCCATTGGCTAAACAATCACAACCCGACCCATCTGCTAAACAGCTAAAACCTATCCCAACCACACAGCAGTGGAAACCCAAAAGTCAGTTCAACCTCATTGACCAACTAGGAAAGACTCCCGCGCAAATATCTATCCTTGAGCTGCTTCGTATCTCTCCTACGCACAAAGAAATCCTAGACAAAACTCTCCTAAAGTCGTCGGTCCCTAAGGACATCGATGTCAATCAGTTTGAAACTATGGTGGGATATCTCACCACGCCGCACCATGTCACCTTCTCGGATCAAGACTACCCATCACATAAAACCAACCACAACGACGCATTACACATAGAAACTTTTGTCCACAAGCACAAAGTTAGACGGGTTTTAGTAGATGGCAGAGCAGGGTTGAATATATGCTCCCTCAAATTGGTTAAGGCTCTTGGGTTCTCTAATGCGTGCGTAGACCCAACAAAAAGCATAGTGATCAAAGCATACGATGATGAGGAACGCTCTTCACGAGGTGTTATCTCTCTCCCTATCAGAGTGGGACCGGTCATTGTAGACACAACTTGCTAGGTCCTGGATTTGGAACTACCATATAACATCTTACTTGGCCGTCTGTGGATTCATGCCTTAAAAGCCGTTCCATCTACATACCATCAATGCCTCAAGTTTCCTTTTGACGGTACAGAAGTCACCATATACGGAGACCCTGACCCTTTCCAATATTGTACCAATTTAAGGGGTATCTCCGAAAACTGAGTATCTATTAACCGAGAAGCACCTGGCTCCTCGTCATCCAAATACATCGACCCTTCCACACTCACGTCATCATCCACATCCGCTCCATCTACGTCTTCCGCCGTACCACCACCTTCCACCAACCCTAAGACTGAATCAACTGTCAAAATCCAGGACCTCGGCTGTGGAGAGTTCAAACTAAATACAACATACAACATAACTACAATACCCACTCCTCCAAAGATATATGGTCGGTCATGTTTCAGAATGGAACCTTAGGAAACCTTCAAAGTTCCACCGAATACAGTTTTTATCAAGTGGGGAGACATGAGTGATGAAGACCTTGCTGACATCACGGGATGGATCTATAAGGATATAGTCACATTACCCCCATTACCAGTTCAAATATATGGCAAAGGTTATGACTTCATGAAGGCTAAAGGCTACGATGGTACTAGTGGCCTAGGAAAAAACAAAACTGGCCGAAGGGAACCCATAGAAACTTTTCAAATTCTGAAGTATCTTGGATTAGGGTTTGGATCACTTGCCAATGACGATCGACATACTTCTGGACTTTCAAATGACCGAGTACATGCTTCGAAAAGTGTTGAGACTACTAGGGAAACCCTAACCGAAACTGACTCCCACGAGTGGGAATTTGGCTCAGAACGATCCCTCAGTGACTGCTGTCTTGATGATTTGTTTGTCGAACCAGGTGAACTGACCTCTGAACAATGATTTTGGAAAACATTCAAAATTGAACAAGCACCAAATAGTCAAAGTCCCACTACCACCTCCCAGGATGTACAACACCCGTCATCTGAACCCCATCAGTCCAATCCATCTGAGGTATCAGAAGACATTGACAACCAGGGCTATAAAACCTTCACTCCCTATTTTGACAACAAATATGACACTAGTGAAGGAGAATATTGGATAGAGTCTGATGTCGAGTTGGATGATGATAACCTCATTTACAACATTACTGAATCCATCTGCATGCTGTTCGCATCCTCACCCCAATTCACTAGCCTTGACGATGGCATTTCTTTAGTTTACCCTGAACTAGTCGATTGGGACCAACAAGGACCACTAGTTTTGGACACATTTCAGAATGATGAGGCAATAGCTGAATTCATGGGATTACGAGAAGGCATACCCAGTGGGGACCACAAATCTGGATTCGCCATTGATTTAGACTGACCGCATACCGGCGGACTGTTCAGTCCTCTAGTCGCAAAAGTAAAAAAGTAAAACGTCTCTAGGTGAAAACGAAAGGCACCTCTTGACGATAAAATAGTAAAAATAAAAGGCGATGTCTGCAGGTGAAAACCTCTTTGAGGCACCCAAAGATGGAAGACTGGACTTTCTCCCCGTGCACAAGGAGAAATGCGGCCATGCTTATTGAGGACACAATAGAGGATAACATTTCAACTACAGAAGACCCCAAGATGGTCCTATTTGTTGCATCATTGACTGACGAAGAGAAACCAGAATTTCATAAATTCTTTGCAGAACGAAAAATAAATTTTGCGTGGTCCTATGCTGACATGCCGGGATTGGACCCCGAACTAGTTCTGCATCATCTGCCACTATTACCTAATGCTAAACCAGTCAAGCAAAAGTTGCACAAAATGCATCTCCAAGTTGCTCTATTGGTCAAGGCCGAATTAAAGAAATTACTGGATGCCAGATTCATAAGGTCTATAGATTATGCTGAATGGATTTCCAACCTAGTGCCGGTGACAAAGCCCAATGGGATGATTCAGGTATGCACAGACTTTCAGGATCTGAATAAAGCATGTCCAAAGGATGACTTTCCTTTGCCCAACATTGACATCATAGTTGACCTAACTGCAGGATATGAGATGCTATCCCCCATGGATGGTTTCTCCGGCTATAATCAGATCCGCATTGCTCCTGAGGATCAGCACAAAACAACATTTACTTGTCCATGGGGTACATACTATTGGAACGTCATGCCCTTTGGTCTCAAAAATGCAGGTGCCACATATCAAAGGGCTATGACCATGATCTTCCATGACATGAAGCACAAAATAATGGAGGATTATGTAGATGACCTCTTGGCCAAATCAGCAACAAGGAAAGATCATTTTAAGGTACTCGACATAATTTTTAAGAGACTTGAAGAGTACAAAGTTTGGCTAAACCCTAATAAGTGTGTTTTTGGGGTCACGTTAGGTAAACTATTGGGGTACATAGTTTCCCAAAGAGGCATAGAGGTTGATTCGGCAAAGGTAAAAGCAATTATAGACATGCCTCTGCCCAGAGGGATCAGTGAACTCAGAACTTTGCAGGGCAGAGTACAATCTATTCACCGTTTCATAGCCCAATTGGCAGATAAGTGTCATCCATTCCAGTACCTGTTGCGCAAAAGTGTCCCCTTTGTATGGACGGATAAATGTCAAGAGGCCTTCCAGCAAATCAAAGATTACCTACTGTCAACACTAGTATTCATGCCGCCCATTCATGGAAAGCCGTTGATTCTATACATCTCCACTACTAGTTCAACATTGGGGGCATTGCTGGCCCAAAATGATCACGAAGGAAAAGAAAGAGCAATCTATTACATCAACCACACATTAATAGGCTATGAGTTGAACTACACATACATTGAACGTGCATGCCTCGTTGTTGTCTTCGCATCCCAAAAACTAAGACACTATATGCTCAGCCATCAGACACAACTGGTTGCCAAGATTGATCCATTGAAATATCTACTAAGTCGAGCAACATTAACAGGCCGGTTGGCAAAATGGTTCATGATCCTAAGCGAGTATGACATACAGTATGTTGAGCGCAAGGCAATAAAAGGGAAAGTAATAGCAGATCAACTAGCAGATGCACCGATTCAAACCACTCATCCATTAGTAACTGATTTTCCCGATGAGTCCATTTTTCATGCGGAACCGGCATCACCATGGAAACTGTATTTTGATGGGTCTCATACTGGTCATGGCTCAGGCACTGGAATCTTGTTTATCACACCACAGGGGGATTTAATTCCTAAGTCATTCAGGATTGATTTCCCTTGTACAAATAATATTTTCGAATATGAAGCGTTAGTCACAGGTCTCAAGTTGGTAATCAAATGGAAAATTCAGACATTGCTTGTATTCAGGGATTCCCAGCTCGTGATCAACCAAGTGAATGATGACTATGAAACAAAGGATGAGAAGTTGCTTCCCTACAAGAGGATGGTGGACAGTTTCCTGACATACTTCCAATTGATTTCTTTTGAGTAAATCCCCAGGGCGCAGAATAAGGCAGCTGATGCAATGGCTACTATTAGTTCTCTCTTGGACATCCCTAAAAATGTGTCACAATTTGAGTTCTTAGTAGAACAACTTTTGATACCGGCATATGATATCCCAAAATCAGAAATGGTTTGCGAACTTGTTGGTCCCAAATCTCCTTGGTATTAGGACATCTACGAATACTTAAAATCTCAAACCCTTCCACCGAACCTGTCCAATAACCAAAGGAAGTCCTTTATTAGAAAATCTGCAAGATATGCCATTGTCAGTGACACCCTATACCGCCGTAGTTTCGACGATACCCTCCTTAGATGTCTTGACACTGACGAAGCATGTACGACCTTATGAGAAGTGCACGACGGTATATGCGGATCTCATTCAAGTGGTCCTACTCTGGCTAAGAAACTAACGAGACTTGGGTATTATTGGCCGACCATGGAAAAAGATGCAATTGAATATGTCAAGAATTGTCGCAAATGTCAAATACACAGTGACTTGGTCCATGCTCTAGTACAAGAACTCTGGTTGATCACTTCTCCTTGGCCTTTCACTCAATGGGGACTCGACCTCGTGGGTAAGATTCATCCAACCTCATCCAACGACCGTAAATTCATTATTACCGCCACTGAGTATTTCACAAAGTGGATTGAAGCCATCCCATTGACATATATTACCGGAAAACAAATATCAAAGTTCATCCTCAACTACATCATTTGCCGGTATGGCCTTCCACAGTCCATCATCATTGACAACGGATGTCCGTTCAAAAACCAAGACGTACGTGAGTTATGTGAGCGATTTCATATCCAACACCACTTTTCATCTCCATACTACCCACAAGGAAACGACCAAGCTGAGGCATCCAATAAAACCATTGTCAAGATCCTGAAAAAGACTGTCAATGACTCTGGTCGTGACTGGCACATACAACTTAACCCTGCTCTGTGGGCTTACCGAACTAGCATTCGTACACCTACAGGAGCTACACCATTTGCCCTAGTCTTTGGTGTTGAAGCCATCTTACTCATTGAGGTCAAAATTCCTTCGCTACGAGTTTCCTTGAAGGGTCTAACCAATGAAGAGGAGTACCGACAATCACGCTTGCATGAGCTGGAAATGCTAGAAGAAAGAAGACAAAACTCACTGAATCACCTTCAAGCATATCAGAACCACCTTTGTCGCAGCTACAATAAAAAGGTTATGGTTAGAAAGTTTGACATCGGCAATTTAGTTCTAATGCAAAACCCCAAGAACCAAGCAGACAGAGAAAAGCCAAGAAAATTTGAACCAAACTGGCTGGGTCCCTATATTATCATATCTTCTTTTGGTTCCAGGGCTTATCAATTGGCAACTCTAGATGGGGAATAGTTGATAGAACCCATCAACGGTTTACATATTCGAAAGTTTGGAGCTGAAAGCCATAAAACACAAAAAAAAAATTAAAAAATTAAAAAATCATCACCCTAATGAAAACCTGACAAACAGGTGTCCTAGTGACAACAAAAAAAATCAAAAAGTCAAGAAAATAGTAAAGAGAAAAATGATTCGTTCAATAGTGAAAACCTGGCAAACAGGCACTTTGGACAAGTACCATGGTGAAAACCTGGCAAACAGGCGCCATGCATAATTAATCATTGCTCTGCCATCTACTGTCACTTGGTCTAACTTGGCCTAGGATGAAAGGTAGTTCTTCCATTATTCTGCAAATCGCCATCACATCCTACCCTACCTGTCATAGTAGATAAATGATTGACATCAAGTCCTGACGACTATCCGTCTAGCAAGTCAGCAACATCTCGTCCATATTCCTTGCAAATGACTAAGTCTTAGACTTGACTGGGGGAAAAATGTTTATCATGAAACTGCAGTGGATGTCACACATGATCTTGACAATTGGCAAAAAGTCTTGAAAAAAGACAAAAACATTGGCAAAAAGTCCTGAAAAAAGACAAAAACATTGGCAAAAAGTCCTGAAAAAAAGACAAAAACATCATAAAAATCCTAAAAAAAGATAAAAACATCATAAAAAGTCCTGAAAAAAGACAAAAACATCACAAAAAGTCCTGAACAAAGATAAAAAAAAAAACATCGCAAAATGTCCTCAACAAAGACAAAAAAACATCGCAAAATGTCCTGAAAAAAGACCTAAAAATCATAAAAAAGTCCTGAAGAAAACCACAAACCAAAACATCAGACTGTTCGAAAAGCGCAAAAACACATTCATCTCTTGTCAAAGTCAGTCATATTAATCAGTCTTTATCGTTTGTCTGAACTACGTTGTCTCTGCGCATTTGCTACGTAGGCAAGACTCATACTTGAGTCCCCGAGACATTAGGTCAGTCCTTTTAGGTTTGTCAAAATAAATCATGACTCAATCTTTTGTCATCAAAATAATGTCATTGGTCATGTCGAACTACGAGGTCTCTGAGTGTATGACGTAGGCAAGGCCATCTATCAATGAGCCCCCGAGGCCGCACTAGGTCAGTCCATTAGGGTTCATGACACTACACTGGCACACACATCAAAAGTCTTCAATCATTTTCCACATGGGAAAAATCCTAAAGCAAAGAAAGACAATCATTTATTCAGCATGGCAATCCCATCAACACGTCACTCACATCATCATGGCAATATCGGCATATAGTCAAAAACAAGTCAAACTCGGTCAAAGCAGGTCAAATCATTATAAACTGGTCAAACTGTCAAATTTGGGTTAGTCTTCAGATGAGTCCTTCTGAACGATAACCTCTGTCATTTACGCCTTAGGATGTGTCCTTCCTAGGCGTCGTCATCGTCATTCGACATTTTGAGTGATCCTCTTGACATCTAAAGATCACTCTTCGTGACATTAGTATTCTTCAGATGTGTCCTTCTGAAGAACCAACTCTGTCATTTATGCCTTAGGATGTGTCCTTCTTAGGCATCGTCATTATTTTGAGGGACCCCTTACGACCATTAGAGATCAAATCCTCTAGTCATCAACATTATTTAGGATGTGTCCTTCCTGAATTCACCAATTCTCGGAATTTTCCAAGGTCAATCAAAACTTGTAACATTTTGACATCTCGACATTATCAAACATGGCATCTTGACATCAGAACAATGGATATCCAAACGCACTTGACAAACACTTGACAATTGTCTTTTGCTCTTTTATCATGTTATTAGTTTTTCAGCGAGATCCCACTAAGCAGGATTTAGAGAAGCAGCAACGTAGCATGACAATTGACACACATGACTACTAGCTTCTCAGCGAGGTCCTGATTCTAGGATTTAGAAAAGCAATGACATATCATGATAGGGACTTTATTTTGTATTTTGACAATCATGCTACTAGTTTCTCAAGGATGTCCTGGAAACAGGATTTAGAGAAGCAACGACGTTTCATGATTTGTCCTTGTCTTTTTCTGCTTGTGGTTGATTATGACAAAAAAAGTGGGGCAGTCACGTTCCTGGTATGAGTCATGATCATCCTTGTCTGTGACTGTTTGTCTTACGTAATGGTACGACCTTGCAAACCTTGATCTATGTCATATCATGGTGTTTGTGGGCCATTACAACAGTTTGCCTAATGATGATTAAGAGCAATAAATACTAATGTTCTATGGTAAAGTTTTGAAGGATTTGGTCTAGGAATTAACATGCATTTTTCGTAGGTCTCATGTCTTCTCCTCTTTGGTCTAATCGACTTCTCTCATCAGTCTCGTCATCTTCTCTCATCCATCCCACGATGATATCCTGTGACATCCAAAAACATAAGTGCATACATGATCATATACATTGCATTAGGTCCATACATATATCATTCATGGCATTAAATCAAATACCTAATCACAAAGAATGGCATTATCATAATCATCAACATTGCATCTTTTACATAAATACATCATAAACATAATCATATAAATAAACATTGCATCATCATGGCATCAATATCACAACATAGGCATCATATCACATACATGATACATCACAAATCATACATTACACATGTCATAATACATAAAGCAAAGAGCATCACATAACACATGTAGGCCGCATCAAAACTGCATCATCATATACTATCATCTCAAAAAGTTACAATGTCACAGGATAAAGTCATGGGATATCCCAAAAATGGAGCTCGCAGGCTCAATAATATACATAGTGTGTCAAAATACAAGTATGCCCCTAAGGTAGGCTCTCATCATCCCCTCGAGGTGAGGAATGTGGTGGCTGAGGCCTTGTTACTAGCTCTGAAGCAATAGGGGGCCCTGTAGCAACCTCTGTCCGAGAAATTGATGAAACCGTGAGTGATAGTATCATCCTGACGCTGGCAAACGTCTGTGAGGTCAATGCTGCCGAACTTTGGGAGGTAGACAAATCTATCACTGGTGGCTGATCCTGTACTGACCTCTGCGCTGAAACTATGGAAACCTCTGCCTGTGCCACTGACATAGCTGCAAAGGACGGTGCCATCTCAACAGTATAGAACATCTGTGAAGTCACTGCTGCTGGACTCTGAGAAATAGAAGGATTTGTCACTGGTGGCTGTACTGATCTTTGCACCGAACCAGTCGACCTAGGACTAGGAGTGTGCCTGCGCGAATGATGGGACCTGTGCCCTGAAGTGTGCCCTATCGAGGTAGACCCTCCGACACTAGTATGGCTCCTCGTATCGCTGCCACTGCCTGACCTATGTCCACTACCTGTCCTCATCTGTGATCGGGACAGGGTAGGATCTCGTCGCTCTAGCGGCACTGCCTGCTCATAGAGAGTCCGGTACTGCCCCAGTCTCGTGCTAACTCTGGCCAACTCCCGAGCCATGTCTCCCATAGGTCCTGTGCACAAGGCTGCAAACTCGGTACACCATTGGGCTGCATCCTGCTGGTGGATCACCGCCTGATCTTGCTCTACTCGGGCTACCTCTAGAGCTGACTGTAAGACCTGACCTGTGCCAAACTGGCATCCAATATCTGTTGAAGGTCTGCCACTCTCTGATCTGCTGGGGCATCGGGCGACAACCCTGTAGAGGATGGTATCTCCTCCTCCCCCTCCACCATCTGCCATCTCAGAAGCCTCTCAGCCTCATCCACGGCATCATCCTCGTCATCATCATCCTCGGCCTCCTCCTCCTGTCCCCTCATCTCCTCCTCCTGTCCCCTCACCTCCACCTCCTCCTCATGTCCCCTCACCTCCACCTCCTCCTCTCCCCCCCTCACCTCTGACTCCTCCTCCTGCCTCCCCTCGCCCTCTCCCTCCTGTCTGGGCTGCTCCTCACCCTCCCCCTCCTCACCAACCTCAGGGATAGCATCTAATGCCACCCTCGCCACTCGTGGGTGCACCCTCCAGACCTGTCTCTGTCCATCTCACCGTCGCCTCTTTCCATCTCCACCATCATCTCCACCTCAGCCTCCATCCCCACGGCCCGGGCTGCTCCCCTCACCCTCCCTCCCCTCACCAACCCTCAAGGCGGATAGCATTCACGCCACCCCTCGCCACTGTGGGCGCACCCTCCGCACTGCTCTCTGTCCATCTCGCCGTCGCCTCCTGCCATCTCCACCATCATCTCTGCCTCGGCCTCCATCCCCACCCCTGCCTCTGTCTCTGCCTCCATCCCCACCTCTGCCTCCATCATCCCCACCCCTGCCTCCATCTCCACCCCTGCCCCCTCCATCATCCCCACCCCTCCCTCCATCTCCGTCCCTGCCTTTGCCTCTCCCTCAGCCTCCATCTCTGCCTCTACCACCTCGTCTAGCTCGTGGCACCTACGGAATAACTGACCGCCTGTCAACTGGTGCTGGCCCATCAGGATCTGTCAAGGGCACTGGTCGGCGTGCCTGCCACCATAGATCATATGCCAGCGTCGTACCAGGATCTGCTACTCCTCTCCAACCCCAGGCCTGGGCTACTAGCCCGTCTATCTGCTGTGTCACAAAGGCCACTGGGATGGCCGGCCCCCATGCATACTCTCTGGATGACCTGGCATACTCTGCTGTCCCCACGGGCACATCCTGCTGCTCTCTGAACTGCCTAAGGACACGTTGTGGGAGGTACATCTCAATGATCAGTGACATCTGCACTGTCCTGCCAATCAGATATTTGTACTGCCTGCAGAAGCTGAGGTGCTCGTCCTCATCATCCCATGCTACACAGTCTATGTATGGCCTCCAGATGAATGTCACCATGGTGTCAATCTTGTGCCGCCACCACCCTGTCTCGCCCATATGGGTCTGTTGTAATGCACCGTCATAGTAGTAGGAGTAGGGCATCCCCTCGGCTAGCTGCGGTCTGTCAATAGGAGGGCGGAATATAGCAATGTGCTCCCATGCCCAGATCATCATAAGAGTGGTCCCACAGGAGATACTCTCTCCTCTCCTGTACGCTGATGTCGTGAAGCTGATGGTAAAGCATCCCCTAGCAAAGGACCCCATGCATAAACTATCCTGTCTCACTCATGCCAACCAGGACGTCTCCCCAACCAATCGGAAAGCCATGTCCTCGCCGGTCAGGAATCAGGATACCCACAATCATCGTCGCCAAAAATGCATCGAAGCGCCCGTAGTGCTCCGCCATGAACTCCCATCAGATCTCATAGCCCTGAATCCCCAGTCCAGTGCCCTGATCCTGATAATAGGCATGGAAGGTCTGCTCGCCATGCCGCGGATCATAGACAATCCACTCCCCTTGAATAGGAATCCAAAGAATTCGATAGACGTCCTCTAAGGTAATGGTGGCCTCACCTGTCGGCAGGTGGAAGAAACAGGTCTCAGAATGCCATCGCTCGCAAAGTACAGTCAATAATCCCCTGTTCACCTGAATGGCGGGCATGAACGCAGCATAGAATAAACCCAAGCACATCAATCATCACCGCTCTCGCGGGCCCAACTGATCGGCAAACCCAAAGGTGGTTGGTCTGCTCTCTCTCGTATAAATAGGGGCAAGTTGCCTCTGCAAAAAGATGAACACTGCATCAGCACTTTTTAGACAACTGTCAACATCATGAAAAGCAACTAAGGTCACGCAAACATCAAAACAAGTTTTCTTAAAGAAACATGCAAATGCGTCGCAACCAAGCAATTGCGTTGCGGAAAGACAACTGCGTCGTTCAAAACATCACTTGCATCTCAATTTGTCAATTGCGTCTCGATATCACATTTGCGTCACGAAATTTTGCGAATGCGTTGCAACATTACAAATGCGACACAACTTAACAATTGCGACTTTCAAAAACGCAACTACATCTTAAAATTGCAATTGTGGCATTCCAGTGGTCAAATGCGACTCGATAAGTCACTTGCGTCGCACAAAATTTCAAATGCGGCGCAAACCACCGGTGCAAATTTTTTTCCTTTGCACTTGCGTCGCGACGCATCAAATGCGTCGAACGCGAAGGCAATTGCGGCTTACGCGAACGCATATGCGTCGCGGCGCAGGCGTTGACTAACCTAGAAAGCATTAAATGGCATGCAAAATGATAAAATGACAAAGAGAGTTTAAGGTACATACCGCCGGCTCTGAGCCCTCTGGCCGTCTGAAAGTCCTCACGATCTCCCCGCGGTGCTCTGATATTGGAATAACCATCCTCGCTGCTGCGCCTTTCGCTCTAAGCTCTCAAGTTTCACAAGGTAAATAGTAAAAGTGAATTGACTTTAACCCCTTTGTCAACCTATTTATAAGGTCAAAATGACATTTTTCAAACAAAGTCAATACTGGAGGCTCATTTGAACACCTTTGACTTCCTCGTAAGTTGCTTTAAACATGTCAGAATCTGAAACCGACTGCACCGTTGATTTTTTGGTCATCAAATTGATTTATCGGGACCCTTTGCAAATTTTTCTTGCGCCGACTCAAAATTTGAAAATTTCTCGAGGGGGCAATGATACTCCGTACCCTCGCTGGGGCATATTCTTGGCTTATTTTTCTTTGTCACAATGCGACAAGCAACATTATGACAAAGAGGGGCAAAATGTAGACACCTAAAAATGACCTAGGCCTGCAAGCTTCATTTTTACCACTTTCGTCCTAGCATAATTATGTCATTTAATTATGTCCTTGGTCCACATTCGACTATTGATTAAATAATTCATAATTATTTAATTAATTCATGTCATTTATTCTTCTAGATTATTAAATAAATAAATTTTATTTATTTATTAAATACGTCATTAATTGGCTAAGTCTTTCTTTAATTAAATAAATTTCTTAATTTATTTAATTCCCCTTTGTCATTTAATTATTTTTGATTATTAAATAAATGAATTACATTTATTTATTTAATATGTCACTAACTTTCTTAATTAAATAAATTGATTAATTTATTTAATTAATTAATCTAATCTCCTAAATTAAATAATTAAATTTAATTATTTAATTTCCAACTAATATTTTCCTCATTTTAAATAAATTAAATTATTTAAAATGTCATGTCAATCTTAATCAGTCCGTTTTTGATAAATAATCTGAAAAAGATTATTTATTATCTCTCAAAATCCATAATTTGAATTATTTTAATTCAAATTAGTAATTAATCTTCTAAAAATCAAGCAATCGGGCAGATTCTTGATTTTTCAAATCTTATCTTCAGTTCACATCTTATCTCTTTGATTTTTCGAATCTTGCAAATCAGGCAATCTCATCTTCTTGATTTTTCGAAAATCTTTATTTTCTAATTAATTTGTCTCATTTATTCTCCACCGTCGATCCGATTTTATTCTGATCGTTCGATTAAGATTTTTCCCTAACCCTAATTAGGGATTCTTAGGTGCAATCTGGATCGTTCATTTCATTAATTTATCTCGTTTGTCCATTTGAAATGGCATTTTCTATAAAATGCCATCTTCTTCTCACTTTTCGATTACACAGACACACGCACATAATATAGGCATTTCATTTTACACTTGCATTCTTAGATTTCTCATAGCAATTATTATTGTCATTTTGTTTAAATCTCAACATTGTTTAGACATAGACATTGGTAATAGGCATAGGCATTTAGATTTTGAATAAATCCTTCAAAACTTGCTTTAGTCTTGTCATTTGTCATAATTGCTCATACACGAATCTGAGGGCAACATTTTAATGCAAGCTAGGAGGTGTAACGAAGGTGAAGCATGGAAGAGGAAGACTTATGGTAATATCGTTCCTTTTGTTTTCATCATTTTTCCTTTGTGCTTCATTATTTTCAATGGATTTTAGTGTTATTGATCTAACCATCTAACAAATCTAATTTTTCCCTTGATTACAATATGTACACATTCTTTAGGCAATTCTTTTCCATTTGAAAAAAATAAAAAAATGATAAGTTTAGGCCATCTTATGTGTGATGTACATGGGGAATTTTCAAAACAACAATTATGGCCAATAAAAAATTAGCAATTTTTTTTTTCAAAAACTACAAAAAAATATCGTGCACATTCTTCAGTGTGTTACAGATATTTTCCCAAAAAGATTTAGAAAAATACAATTATTTAGGTCAAAATATGGATATCATACACGTGCATGGTATATGGTAAAAAAAAGTGGCTTTTAAATGGTGGCTTTTAGACATGCCTATTGAAAATCAATTTGTACCATCTGGGTATTAAAATACATTACATATTTGGAAACTAGACTCAGAGTAATACATTTCATATTATTGACTTTTTTAAGATTCAATTTTTAAGTGCTTTAATTTTTTAGGTCAAATGAGATACAATTTAAAAATCATGGAAAACACTTGCATTTTTTGGCCAAAAAATGAAATCAACTTCTTGCTGACACCCCATTCTCAATTCTCGTTTATAGGCAGTCAAAATTCTATGTAACTCATCCATAGTTAGAGTATTTAGATCTTTAGCTTCTTCAACAACAAAAACTTTTACATCAAATGTAACATCCCGCTATGCAACCCCAAGGGTAAGAGCCAAAAGAGGACAAGATAATTTTTTTTTGATAACATAAAGAATAACTTACACAAAAGCAGTTTCCAATACAATATATCAACAACATACATGGCCAAGCATGGCTATACAAAACTCAAAGGAGAGGACGAATCTACCCTCCAGAAGAAATCCAAACAAGAGCAAATAGAATAGCTCCAAAAAATTTGCTCTGGAACTTCCTGCTCCAGAACCTTCTGCTCCGGAACCTTAGGCAGCAGCAATACAGACCAAAATAGAAAGCGATGATGTGCCAAAACTTTTCCAGATTACTAAATGAAGGAAATACACAACCAAAACTTTAATTTTTGCATAAAAACTTTTGAAATAAAATCCATAATGATCATCATAGCACAAGCGAGTCCGATACCAACACCGGAACCTGTAACTAAATATAAACATCATATTTCTTCTCATTAATTTATATGATTACATCTCCTCTCTCAAGAGAGTACAAAATTCATAAAGAAATATACACGAGTACAAAGACATAGCCATAAATTATTTACATCAACATATAAGACAAGTACAAGAGGGATAAACAACAACTGGTGCTCCAAAACCTGTACACCAGTCCCCAATGGTGGTAGCAATGCCTCCCTACCATGTGGACTCAAAAGAGGCCACCCCATCGTGCTCATAGGTAGTCACAAGGCCCAAGAAAAAATACAAGGCAAGGGTAACATAAGGCCAAAACTCACATCATACACAAAGAAAACATGAAATACAATGCATTAAAGCCAATATCACAACATGAAGATGCTCATACAATAACATGTCAAGTACTACTCATGACTACTAAGGTATGAGGTACTAGAGTATAGACCAGATGAAATTTCATCATGCGTGCTCAAAGGGATGACACCACACAGAACCAAGTACACCTCTCATACAGACAAGGAGACTCAACCATGCTCGTATCAATGCCCTGCAAACAGATAGGCCTTCTCGAGTGCATCCTTAGCTTTTACAAGTGCTCAAGGCCATGCACGAGGACTCATTTTCTTATAAATGTTTTACTTCAACTCATTTAACCAAATGAGGGACCAAAAACAAATATGAAACAATGAAAAAGCCACAAAAATCCATCATAAAAACCATTTAAAACATCTAAGCAACATAGCTGCTAAATCATTTAAACAACTAATCAAAAATGCCAACAAGTAGATTACACACCCTTCAAACATTCACCATTAATTTCATAACAAAAATGAGAGAATTCTTTAACTAGAAAGCACGACCGGGTTCCAAACTAGGACAACAAGGAGGGTATGCCATGCTGAAACCAATGATCAGATGCCCACAAATTTTCTTCTTAACAAAATCTCCACATTGCTCCCCCAACTCTGCTACCCATTTCAAGGGTTTTTCCTTCTCCTTCCAAAAATAGAAAATTTCTTCTTCTCCCCAAAAGAATAACTCCCACAAAATAAAACTTTCTTCCCTTTTATATTTTCCTCTCTAAAAAGATAACTCTTCCCCAAAACAAAATGAATATTTATCAAAGACAAGGCTGCCCATTACTTTTAAGTAAGTCCTCAACACCATAAAAAATGAACTAAAACATTCAATTAAACAAGCTATTAAAGCTCCAAAAAAAATAATTAATTAAAATAAAAAAATATACAATATTCTCTATTTCATATAAAAATAGTAATTTAAATCCAATCGTCCAAATACACAAAGCTCCCCGAAAAGGATTTAAATAAGACTATAAGAGCTTTCAAAAAGAATTAATAAAATCATTTAAAATTTTCCAAATGACATATATGAAATCATGAAAAGATGTCAAAGAAACCAAATCAAGACACCAACAACCAATTAAATATATATAACCACATAAAATATTACCGAAAACCAAGACAAAGTACCTCAATGAGACATACTGGTAAACCACAAACAACTGAAAGGTGCGCTGGACATTTCATTGAAAGGTGCTCCAGACATTACCATTAGGTAACTAGACGGTAAGACATCAACAAGGAAACACTGCCCCAATAGGGTACAATGGCTAGGGTAGGGGACATTTGGCCTGTGACTACCTTCAGTAACCACCATCAGGGAATATGAGTACGCTCAAGCCTATGGATCTAGGTGGAGTCGATACTTAGTACTTGCATCACTCCAATTACACGTCAAAGTACATGTGCATATAACGTATATCATATAGTCAAAGCAACATAAATCATCAAGAAGAGGGTCATAATATCGTAAGCCTCTCGAATATGAGTGTTACGACATCATCCCTTTCCTATCCATAATCATACAAAATCAATGATAACATTATATAAACGTATAATCATGTAATCCAGAATAATAGCTAAACATGATAACCTTTCACATATCCATCAATTTCTAACTTCATTATAATAAGTTTTAACATTTAAAGTATCAAATCAAAATCAAAATACTATCTTACCAGCCTGGGTTTAGAGAGTTGTTACATCCTCCCTCCCTAAGATTTGACTTACTCCTAGAAGTCATGTAAACTTAATATGCAACCATGTCACACATTAGTACTCAAAATATAATAATCAACATTAAACGATTGTACTTCATTCCAAAGATGAGAAGTATAATATACATCATTCATCACTAAACAAAATAGAACGAAAATCCTTTTAACATTCACCTTTCTAGGAATCATTATCAATATATTGACATATGCCTTACTCATAAAATCTCAACATGAAACAAAATAACATGGTTAATCTTACTAACATCACATATGCTGCAATCCTCATCATAAGCATTTTTTTTAACATCCACATTCATCCAAGGATAGGTTAAGATACACATTAATTCCACTAAGAAAAGGGTAAAGAAGATGCATAAGCACACAATTCTTTCCGAAACACCATAATATGCAACAATATTTGTTTTCCACATACTTCCAATTTCACACATTAAAGCATATTTGATATCATTTTCAACAAAATATAACAATGCACACTTTCTAAAGCATAATAAGCCAAATTTTGAACTATTCATATGAAACCATACCCAAGATGAAACATGCATTTATACATACATACATATTTACATCACTAAGAATCACATCACAAGGCTACACAAGGGTCCATCTGGACACTGGTAAGTAGCATACTAATCCATGATACATAATCCATGAGCCATGAGCCATGAGCCAATATCCATCTCACATAATCCATACCTCACACTCGGTGGTTTGATGGTGTTAGGCACCAGACACACGGTGAGACCATCCAAACAAGACCACAATGACCTATCTCTTGTTGAATAAGGTGGTTAGCCTTCAAGAGATAGTCATCACACATAGGTGGGTAGTGGGTCTTAGTTGTATAATAGCCTCACATACCCCCATCCTCAAATTTCCCTGCGTCTACTTCCTCGTATACACTCAACTGAGTCCGACTCTCCCATTCTTGACGAGGAATCACATTACAACACAAGACCAACATTTGAAAACAATAAATAGAAAACTAGTTTAGCCACCAAAGATCATAAATCAATATCAAATAAGGATTCAATTGCAGCAATAAAGCAAGAAATGTATGCAATTTCAACACTAAATCATATGTAACCACAAGGGCTACAAACAAAGAAATTTCACAATTTGTGGCTAAACCATCACAAAGAAGATAAATCAAAATTTTCCGGTCCTCACAATCAAAGTGAAAATCATCAATAACCAAAAGAAGTTTTACAATCTTTGAAATGGCACAATACATAACTATGTGACTAAACTAGCCACCAAACGAGGAAGGAGGGAACAACGTCTGAATATTGCAATAGCCCCTCATGTGTGGCAGAGTGAACACACCAACCACATGGCATGAAGTGTACTCCTCGACTACTTGCATCGCGTTGTCATGCGGCATGAATTCGCCAAGTGGCTCACACACTTCTTGGCTATCCGCATGGAATGTGCACCTTGGACACATCCCGCATCGCGTCTTAGCGCAGCATGGTCATACACTAGCCGTAGAAGGCACGTACTGACCGTTCGCTGCATGGCAGTGTGTTTGTGGCTCCTAGAAAGTAGGCACACACAGAACAAACCCCACATAGCAATACCTCGTGGAAAGATCACACCTAGGTACTTGCCGTAGCTAGAGGTATACATGGCTAGGACATACCCATATTCCAATAGACCCAAACATTGTCAAGAGAAGACATGAGTGTCCCTCTACAAGTGTACGAGGACCCATCACACTCATCACACACGTAGGCTACCATAACACAACCTCATAGTGCACCTTCACGCGTCTAAGCATGTGTCATCATCACCAACACTATGTCAGAACATTAGTGCGGTGTGGCATCATATCTATGGCATCGTGGTAGAACATGTACAAATATGTAATATATAATTCATATATGAGTATAAAAGAAATATGGTGCTATTCGAGGCTCACCTCTCATGTGGACGAGGTCGACTCATTAATTCTAGCTCAACATCCCTACGGATGGCCAGGAAATACTAACAAACCAATGTTCAAAACTGTGGGGATTAGGCTAGCACATATGGATAAAGTACCTTGATCCATCATAAGGGGAAGTAGTGAGTACTTTGCTCGAGATCAGTTGAGCTAAGACCACTCTGTGTCTCAACAAGTGTACGCTGTACACTCCTCCCAAGGAACTTTGTGGCTCCTACTACCCCATCAGGGACTGAGGGACTAGAGAACCAAGAGAAGAGATTCTACAAAACTAACTTTTGGTTACTCCTAATACATATAGAAATTTCAACCACACATGGGTTAGCCCTAAATCAGGTAACAAACATACAAGCACACAAAATGGTATGGTTAATACCACACCCCAAATACAACATATCCTCCATGGATGGGTAGATAGTCTCACCATCCCATGGGCACACAACACAAGTACGGGGTATTCACAACACTCAACATGTGCACTAACACACGATGTTCACATAACAAGGAGTACCTTTTTCCAATTTGCTCTTACCAACATAAAACCATTATCCACCTCTAATTCTACAAGATCAATACAAATTTCGAAGAACATGTACTCCCAACATCCATACAATTACATCATAGTGCTACATGGAGTAAATGAGCAATGCCATAATATCTCTCACATTCACATTCACTATTATAAGTGGTAAATCACCTTACTAAACACATATGTTATCCACATTTATTTCCCACACATAGTGCAATATCATTACAATGTTTACTTTAGACAAGGTATGCAACATTATCATTTTAACATTCATTTATCATTTTGCATTTTGAATCTAGGTACAATAATTTAACATCTACATGATTTCATAAGACTTAACAATAAATTTGGGAACTATAGGCCTCACCAACAAGATGCACCTATTATGCAATTATTAAAACATGCAAATGTTTCACTATTCCCTTTTTCTCTGAACTTTTACTTAATGCAAAACAATTTTCTATTCATATTCATACATGTTCCATGATTATGAATGTAGTTTGGGGACTTAGGTCCTTTACCCAAGGCTGATCTAATAAAGAAAGCCTTCATGGATACATAAACATTTTCTCATAAATGGAAAGAATATAATGGATTTCAATACATCACACACTCAAGATAGGAATCTTCGTTAAACTAATGGGAAGAGAGAGAAGGCAAGAGAGATTTATAGTTCTAACATAGGCACAAATGCAACCATGGTTTCATCATCACACAGTCACTTTCACACAAATGCATCAATCATGCGAGAGCATGCAATAATCTCTATGAACTAACAACATGATCATTAGTTTTTCTATTTCCATATTTATAATCTCAATGCAATATAACATGCAAAAGAAACTTAAAAACCACATAGGTACAATCAATCAATCACTTGCACAAAGAGGTAAAGCACAACAAGAGATACACCATAAAATTTGCATGGTAATGAAAACAAAATGACTCAAGAAGAGGATACACACAAAGGGATCTTCTTGGCACCCTCAAGGTCAAATAGACCTTCCAAGAACATGAGCAAAGAAACCAAGCAAGGGTAATTTTAGGTAACACATGTCACCTACAACCCACCAACAAGCTAAGGTCCAACATGCCCACCCGCAACCCACCAACAAGCTAAGGTCCAACATGCCCACCCGCAACATAGGATATAGGAAAGTAATCAATATCAACCTTGGGAGACTCTCAACCAAGGGAATCACTCCAATCCAGTAGGGTAAGGTAGGACCTAGGAGGCATCATTCCTCCACAACACAAGCCAACGTTGGAAAAATCAACCCTCTAAAATGCCATACTAAGGCACTCAAGGCAAGAGGTCCTATGACTATCTCACCACCACAAAAACTTGGAAAACACACATCAAGCACAATGCAACCACATGGGCTACAACCATGCTCAGGAAACACTCAAGGGTCACAACCCTTGACACAACAAAAGAGACATACATCAAGAAAGAGACCAATTAGAACACAGTTCTTGGTAGGCTCGAGGGTCTAACTAACCCTCACACAAAAGAATTCCTCAATAGGGCATGTAAGGGGCGGAAACAACAACAAAGCTTGTTGCCGTCCACCACAACACACCAAGTAGGTATCAACCATAAACAGGGATCGCAGTGCTACAACATGGGCTCCATCTCTAAATTTTCCTCTGGCTCTGCCCTTAGGGGCATCCTAAAGGAAACAAGGAACACATAAAAATAGATCATCACAAAGAGGTCTATACACCATACTAAGGCATAAAAGAAAAAGAATAAGACCATGAAAACACTATAACTAGCTCATGCCAAACATGCAAAAAACAGTATAACATAGAAGGGTCAAGTATGCCAGAGCTTCTAGTGTGTGAACATGGGCTTTGATACTAGATGTAACATCCCGCTACGCAACCGCGAAGGGTAAGAGCCAAAAGAGGACAAGATAATTTTTTTTTGATAACATAAAGAATAACTTACACAAAAAATAGTTTCCAATATAATATATCGACAACATTCATGGCCAAGCATGGCCATACACAACCCAAAGGAGAAGACTAATCTACCCTCCAGAGGAAATCCAAATAGGCGCAAATAGAATAGCTCCAAAAATTTTGCTCTAGAAATTTCTTGGTCCGGAACTTCCTAGTCCAGAACCTTTTGCTCCACAACCTTAGGCAACAACAATACAGATCAAAACAGAAAGCGGCAATGCGCCGAAACTTTTGCAAACTACTAAATGAAGGAAATACACAACCAAAGCTCTGATTTTTGCATGAATTTTTTTGAAATAGAAGCCATAATGATCATCATAGTACAAGCTAGTTTGATACCAACACCGGAACCTGTAACTAAATATAAACACCATATTTCTTCTCATTAATTTATATGATTACATCTCCTCTCTCAAGAGAGTACAAAATTCATAAAGAAATATATATGAGTACAAAGACATAGCCATAAATAAAATACATCAAAATATAAGACAAGTACAAGAGAGAACAACTCTAACTGGTGCTCCAAAACCTATACACCAGACCCCAATGGTGGTGGCAACACCTCCCTACCATGTGGACTTAAAAGAGGCCACCCCATCGTGCTCAGAGGTAGTCACAAGGCCCAAGCAAAAATTATAAGGAAAGGGTAACATAAGGCCAACACTCACATCATACATAGAGAAAACATGAAATACAATGCATTAAATCCAATATCACAACATGAAGATGTTCATACAATAACATGTTGGGTACTACTCATGACTACTAAGGTATGAGGTACTAGAGTGCAGATCGGATGGAATGTCGTCATGCGTACTCGAAGGGATGAAACCACATAAAACAAAGTACACCTCTCATATAGACAAGGAGACTCAACCATGCCTGTATTAATGCCTTGCAGACGGATAAATTAACGCCCTACAGATGGATAGGCCTTCTTGAGTGCATCCTTAGCTTTTACAAGCACTCAAGGCCATGCACAAGGACTCATTTTATTATAAATGTTTTACTCCATCTCGTTTAACTAAACGAGGGACCAAAAAAAAATATGAAACAATGAAAAATCCACTAAAATCCATCATAAAAACCATTTAAAATAGCTAAGCAACATTGCTGCTAAATATTTAAACAATTGATCACAAATGCCAACAAGTAGATTACACACCCTTCACACATTCACCATTAATTTCATAAAAGAAACCAATCATATAATCAATATTAATCCCATCAAATCATCTCGTAAAATCCTCCTTAAAATAGTTAAAATCCCTAAGTGATAGAGGCACAAAACATGGATTCCAGCTGTAGCTCAAAGGAATGAAAAGAGGGCACAAAAATTTGATCGAAATTCAAATTGCCTAGATTAAAAGTCTAAGTTTGATGCAGTTCAGATTTTGAAGTTTCTAGATGGATTCCACCTTTGGTTTCCAAGTTTTTGACAAAAAACAAGGTGTAGTATCGAAAAACGTCATTTTTAGCCAAGTTGGGAAAAAACATGAAAATTGAAAGTGCCTGGATTAAAAATTGGACAACAACCTAGTTGAGATTTTGACGTTTCTAGTTGGATTCTACCTTTAATTTGCATTTAAAATAGATGGTTAATGAGCAGCAATAAAAAACGTTTTTCAACAAGAAGACACAAATTTGACCAAAAATGAAAGTGCCCAAAATTAAAATTTGCCAAAGACTCAGTTGAGATCTTGGCATTTCTATATGAAATCCACCCTTGAATTTCATTTTTATCAAGAGGATAATGAGCAACAAAGAAAAAACACATTTTTTTTCCAGCAACCCATTTTGGATTTACTGGCATGGACAAAATCTACAATAAGAAAAACTACAGAGTAACAAAAGAATTGAAACAACCATCATCCAAACCCCAAGCCTTCACACAATAAAATAGAGGGGTTTCACCAAATATTTAAAAAATAAAAGTAACCCAAATTTTGCAAGGAGATTCAAGGCATACATGACATAAGTGAATGCAAAATTCATGTCATACAAGATTGAAGAAAAATAAGGAGAATACCTCAATTCTGCCCCAAAACAAAAATAAGAGAATGCTCTAACTAGAAAGCATGACTGGGTTCCAAACTAGGACAACAAGGAGGGTATGGCATGCTGAAACCAATGATCAGATGCCCACAAATTTTCTTATTAACAAAATCTCCACATTGCTCTCCCAACTCTGCTACCCTATTCAAGGGTTTTTCCTTCTCCTTCCAAAAACATAAAATTTCTTCTTCTCCCCAAAATAATAACTCCCACAAAATAAAACTTTCTTCCCTTTTATATTTTCCTCTCTAAAAAGATAACTATTCCTCAACACAAAATGAATATTTATCAAAGATAAGGCTGCCCATTACTTTTAACTAACTCCTCAACACCATAAAAAATGAAATAAAACATTCAATTAAACAAGCTATTAAAGCTATTTTTTTTAAAAATTAAAATCACAAAATATACAATATTCTCTATTTCATATAAAAATAGTAATTTAAATCCAATCGTCCAAATACACAAAGCTCCCCAAAAAGGATTTAAATAAGACTATAAGAGCTTGCAAAAAGGATTAATAAAATCATTTAAAAATTTCCAAATGACATATATGAAATCATGAAAAGATGTCAAAGAAACCACATCAAGACACCGACAACCAGTTAAATATATATAACCACATAAAATATTAACGAAAACCAAGAAAAAGTACCTCAATGAGACATACTGGTAAAACACAAACAAATGAAAGGTGCGCCGGACATTCTACTGAAAGGTGCTCTGGACATTCGATTGAAAGGTGCTCCAGACATTCGGCTGAAAGGTGCTCTAGAGATTCAGTTGAAAGGTGCTCCAGACATTACCGTTAGGTAACCGGATGGTAAGACATCAACAAGGAAACACTGCCCTAACAGGGTACAGTGGCTAGGGTAGGGGATATTTGTTATGTGACTACCTCCAATAACCACAATTGGGGAATATGAGTACACTCAAGCCTGTGGATCCAGGCGGAGTCAATACTCAGTACCTGTATCACTCCAATTACACGTCAAAGTACATGTGCATATAACATATATCATATAGTCAAAGAAACATCAATCATCAAGAAGAGGGTCATGATATCGTAAGCCTCTTGAATACGAGTGTTACGACATCATCCCTTTCCTATCCATAATCATACAAAATCAGTGATAACAGTATATAAACGTATAATTATGTAATCCAGAATAATAGATAAACATGATAACCTTTCACATATCCATCAATGTCTAACTTCATTATAATAACTTTTAACATTTAAAATATCAAATCAAAATCAAAATACTATCTTACTAGCTTGGGTTTAGAGAGGTGTTACATCCTACCTCCCTAAGATTTGACTTACTCCTAGAAGTCATGTAAACTTAATATGCAACCATGTCACACATTAGTACTCAAAATATAATAATCAACATTAAACGATTGTACTTCATTCCAAAGATGAGAAGTATAATATACATC
Organism: Sequoia sempervirens; assembly: GCA_007258455.2. Lineage (NCBI taxonomy): Eukaryota > Viridiplantae > Streptophyta > Pinopsida > Cupressales > Cupressaceae > Sequoia > Sequoia sempervirens. Next base: position 192,007 of record VDFB02325215.1, on the reverse strand, counting down.
ATTCATCACTAAACAAAATAGAATGAAAATCCTTTTAACATTCACCTTTCTATGAATCATTGTCAATATATTGACATATGCCTTACTCATAAAATCTCAACATGAAACAAAATAACATGGTTAATCTTACTAACATCACATATGCCATAATCCTCATCATAAGCATTTATTTTAACATCCACATTCATCCAAGGATAGGTTAAGATACACCTTAATTCCACTAAGAAAAGGGTAAATAAGATGCATAAGCATTTAATTCTTTCCAAAACACCATAATTTACAACAATATTTGTTTTCCACACACTTCCAATTTCACACATTAAAACATATTTGACATCAGTTTCTACAAAATATAACAATGCACACTTTCTAAAGCATAATAAGCCAACTTTTGAACTATTCATATGAAACTATATCCAAGATGAAACATGCATTTATACATACATACATACTTACATCACTGGGAATCACATCACAAGGCTACACAAGGGTCCATCTAGACACCAGTAAGCAACATACTAATCCATGATACATAATCCATGAGCCATGAGCCAATATCCATCTCACATAATCCATACCTCACACTCGGTGGTTTGATGGTGTTAGGCCACACACACACGGTGAGACCATCTAAACAAGACCACAATGACCTATCTCTTGTTGAATAAGGTGGTTAGCCTTCAAGAGATAGTCATCACACATAGGTGGGTAGTGGGTCCTACCTATATAACAACCTCATATACCCCCATCCTCAAAGTTCCCTGCATCTACTTCCTCGTATACACTCAACCGAGTCTAGCTTTCACATTCTCGATGAGGAATCACATTACAACACAAGACCAAAATTTAAAAACAACAAATAGAAAACTAGTTTAGTCACCAAAGATCATAAATAAATATCAAATAAGGATTCAATTGCAACAATAAAGCAAGAAATGCACACAATTTCAACACTAAATGATATGTAACCATGAGGGCTATGAGCAAAGAAATTTCACAATCTATGGCTAAACCATCATAAACAAGATAAATCAAAATTTTCTTGTCCTCACAATCAAAGTGAAAATCATCAATAACCAAAAGAAGTTTTACAATCTTTGAAATGGCACAATACATAACTATGTGAGTAAACTAGCCACCAAACGAGGAAGGAGGGAATAACGTCTGACTATCACAATAGCCCCTCATGTGTGGAAGAGTGAACTCACCAACCACATGGCATGAAGTGTACTCCTCGACTACACCTCGCATTGCGTCGTCACATTGCATGGACTTGCCAAGTGGCCCACACACTTCTTGGCTATCTGCATGGAATGTGCACCTCGACCACATCCTGCATCGTGTCTTAGCATGGCATGGTCATACGCTAGCCAGAGAAGGCACGTACTGGCCGTATGCCGCATGGTATTGTGTCAGTGGCTCCACAGAAGTAGGCACACACAAAACACACCCTGCATAGCGATACCTCGTGGAAAGGTCACGCGTAGGTACTCTTTGTTGCCAAAGGTATACATGGCTAGGAAATATCCATATGCCAACTGACCTAAACACATTTGAGAGCAAAAATGAGTGTCCCTCTACAAGTGTACGGGGCCCCACACACTCATCACACAAGTAGGCTACCATAACACAATCTCATAGTGCACCTTCACGCGTCTAAGCACGTGGCATCATCACTAGCACTATGTCAGAACATTATTGTGGTGTGGCATCATATCTATGGCATTGTGGTAGAACATGTGCATATATGGAATATATAATGCATATATGAGTATAGAATAAAAATATGGGGCTACTCGAGCCTCACCTCTCATGTGGACGAGGTCAACTCACTAATTCCAGCTCAATGTCCCTACGGATGGCCAGGAAATACTAACAAACTAATGTTGCTGTACACAAAACTATGGGGATTAGGCTAGCACATATGGATCAAGTACCCTGATCCATCATAGGGGGAAGTAGTGAGTACTTTTCTCGGGATCAGTTGAGCTAAGAACACTCTGCGTCGCAACACGCATACACTGTACACTCTGCCCAGGGAACTTTGTGGCGGCTACTACCCCATCACAGACTGAGGGACTAGAGAACCAAGAGAAGAGATTCTACGAAACTAACTTTTGGTTACTCCTAATACATATAGAAATTTCAACCACACATGGGTTGGTCCTCAATCAGGTAACAAACATACAAGCACATATAATGGTATGGTTAATACCACACCCCAAATACAACATATCCTCCATGGATGGGTAGATAGTCTCACCATCACATGGGCACACAACACGAGTACGGGGTATTCACAACACTCAACATGTGCACTAACACACGATGTTCACATAATAGGGAGTACCTTTTTCCAATTTTCTCTTACCAACATAAAACCATTATCCACCTCTAATTCTACAAGATCAATACAAATTTTGAAGAACATGTACTCCCAACATCCATACAATTACATCATAGTGCTACATGGAGTAAATGAGCAATGTCATAATATCTCTCACATTCACATTCACTATTATAAGTGGTAAATCACCTTACTAAACACATATGTTATCCACATTTATTTCCCACACATAGTGCAATATCATTACAATGTTTACTTTAGACAAGGTATGCAACATTATCATTTCAACATTCATTTATCATTTTGCATTTTGAATCCAGGTACAATAATTTAACATCTACATGATTTCATAAGACTTAACAATAAAGTTGGGAACTATAAGCCTCACCAACAAGATGCACCTATTATGCAATTATTAAAACATGCAAATGTTTCACTATTCCCCTTTTCTCTAAAGTTTTACTTAATGCAAAACGATTTTCTATTCATATTCATACATTTTCCATGATTATGAACATGTAGTTTGGGGACTTAGGTCCTTTACCCAAGGTTGATCTAATAAAGAAATCCTTCATGGATACATAAACATTTTCTCATAAATGGATTTTAATACACCACACACTCAAGATAGGCATCTTCGTTAAACTAATGGGAAGAGAGAGAAGGCAAGAGAGATTTATAGTTCTAACATAGGCACAAATGCAACCATGGTTTCATCATCACACAATCACTTTCAAACAAATGCATCAATCATGCGAGAGCATGCAATAATTTCTATGAACTAACAACATGATCATTAATTTTTCTATTTCCATATTTATAATCTCAATACAATATAACATGCAAAAGAAACTTCAAAACCACATAGGTTCAATCAAGCAATCACTTGCACAAAGAGGTAAAGCATAAGAAGACATACACCATAAACTTTGCATGTTAATGAAAACAATAGGACTCAAGAAGAGGATACACACAAATGGATCTTCTTGGCACCCTCAAGGTCAAATAGACCTTCCAAGAACATGAGAAAATAAATCAAGCAAGGGTAATTTTAGGTAACACATGTCATCTACAACCCACCAACAAGCTAAGGTCCAACATGCCCACCTACAACACATGATATAGGAAAGTAATCAATCTCAACCTTAGGAGACTCTCAACCAAGGGAATCACTCCAATCCCGTAGGGTAAGGCAGGACCTAGGAGGCATCATTCCTCCACAATACAAGCCAATGTTGGAAAACTCAACCCTCTAAAATGCCATACTAAGGCACTCAAGGCAAGAGGTCCTATGACTATCTCACCACCACAAGCACTTGAACACACACATCAAGCACATTGAAACCACATGGGCTACAACCATGCTCAGGAAACACTTAAGCGTCACAACCCTTGACACAACAAAAGAGTGACACATCAAGAAGGAGACCAATCAGAACACAGTTCTTGGGAGGATTGAGGGTCTAACTAACCCTTACACAAAATAATTCCTCAACAGGAAATGTAAGGGGCAGAAACAACAACAAAACTTGTTGCCATCCACCATAACACACCAAGCAGGTATCAACCATAAACAGGGATCCCAGTGCTACAACATGGGCTCCATCTCTAACTTTTCCTCTAGCTCTGCGCTTAGGGGCATCCTAAAGGAAACAAGGAACACATAAAAATAGATCATCACAAAAACGGTCTATACACCATACTAACGCATGAAATAAAAACAATAAGACTATGGAAACACTATAAATAGCTCACACCACACAAGCAAAACACAACATAACATAGAAGGCTCAAGTACGCTAGAGCTCCTATTGTGTGAATGTGGGCTCTGATACTAGATGTAACATCTCGCTATGCAACCCCGGGTAAGAGCCAAAAGAGGACAAGATAATTTTTTTTTTTGATAATATAAATAATAACTTACACAAAACATAGTTTCCAATACAATATATCGACAACATGCATGGCCAAGCATGGCCATTCACAACCCAAAGGAGAGGAATAATATACCCTCCAGAGGAAATCCAAACAAGAGAAAATAAAATAGTTCCATAAATTTTGCTCTGAAACTTCTTGCTCTAGGACTTCCTTCTATGGAACTTCCTGCTTTGAAACCTTTTGCTCCAGAACTTTAGGCAACAACAATACAGACCAAAATAGAAAGCAGCGATGCGCCAAAACTTTTTCAGACTACTAAATGAAGGAAATACACAACCAAAGCTCTGATTTTTGCATGAAAACTATTGAAATAAAAGCCATAATGATCATCATAGTACAAGTGAGTCTGATACCAACACCGGAACCCATAACTAAATATAAAAATCATATATCTTCTCATTAATTTATATGAGTACATCTCCTCTCTCAATAGAGTAAAAAATTCATAAAGAAATATACATGACTAGTACAAAGACATAGCCATAAATAAAATACATCAACATATAAGACAAGTACAAGAGGGAACAACTCCAACTGGTGCTCCAAAACCTATACACCAGTCCCCAATGGCGGTGGCAACACCTCCCTACCATGTGGACTCAAAAAAGGCCACCCCATCGTGCTCGAAAGTAGTCACAAGGCCCAAGCAAAAATTATAAGGCAAGGGTAACATAAGGCCAACACTCAAATCATACACGAAGAAAACATGAAATACAATGCATTAAAGCCAATATCACAACATGAAGATGCTCATACAATAACATCTCAGGTACTACTCATGACTACTAAAGTATGAGGTACTAGAGTGCAGACTGGATGAAATGTCATCATGCATGCTCGAAGGGATGACACCACACAAAACCAAGTACACCTCTCATACAGACGAGGAGACTCAACCATGCCCGTATCAATGCTCTATAGATGGATAACTCAATGCCCTGCAAACAAATAACTCATCACCCTGCAAACAGATAACTCAACGCCCTGCAGATGGATAGGCCTTCTCGAGTGCATCCTTAGCTTTTACAGCGCTCAAGGCCATGCACAAGGACTCATTTTCTTATAAATGTTTTACTCCATCTCATTTAACCAAACGAGGGACCAAAAAAAAAATGAAACAATGAAAAAGCCACTAAAATCCATCATAAAAACCAGTTAAAACAACCAAGCAACATTGCTGCTAAATCATTTAAACAACTGATCACAAATGCCAACAAGTAGATTACATACCCTTCAAACATTCACCATTAATTTCATAAAAGAAACCAATCATATAATCAGTATTATTCCCATCAAATCATCTTGTAAAATAATCTTGTAAAACCATCTTTAAAACAGTTAAAACCATTAAGTGACGGAGGCACAAAAACATGGATTCCAGCCGTAGCTCAAAGGAATGAAAAGAGGGCAGAAAATTTTCATAGAAATTCAAAGTGCCCAGATTAAAAATCTAAGTTTGACCTAGTTCATATTTTGATGTTTCTAGATGGATTTCACCTTTGGTTTCTAAGTTTTTGACAAAAAACAAGGTGTTGTATTGAAAAACGTCATTTTTAGCCAAGTTGGGCAAAACCATGAAAATTGAAAGTGCCCGGATTAAAAATCGGACAACGACCTAGTTGAGATTTCGACATTTCTAGTAGGATTCTACCTTTAATTTTCATTTAAAATAGGTGGTTAATGAACATCAATAAAAAACATTTTTCAACAAGAAGACACAAATTTGACCAAAAATGAAAGTGCCCATAATTAAAATCTGCCAAAGACAGTTGAGATCTTGACACTTCTACATGAAATCCACCCTTGAATTTTGTTTTTATCAAGATGATAATGAGAAACAAAGAAAAAACATGTTTTTTTACAAATTGGGCAAAAAGAGAAATGAAATGAAAAATCCCAAAAATCTATTTTTTTCCAGCAACGCATTTTGGATTTATTGGCATGGACAAAATCTACCATAAGAAAAACTACAAAGCAGCAAAAGAATTCAAGCAACCATCATCCAAACCCCAAGTCTTCACATAATAAAATAAAGGGTTTTCTCCAAATATTTACAAAATAAAAGTAACCCAAATTTTGCAAGGAGATTCAAGGCATAAATGACAAGTGAATGCAAAATTCATGTCATACAAGATTGAAGAAAAATAAGGAGAATACCTCAATTCTGCCCTGAAACAAAAATGAGAGAATGCTCTAACTGGAAAGCACGGCTGGGTTCCAAACTAGGACATCAAGGAGGGTATGGCATGCTGAAACCAATGATCAGATGCCCACAAATTTTCTTATTAACAAAATCTCCACATTGCTCCCCCAACTCTACTGCCTAATTCAAGAGTTTTTCCTTCTCCTTCCAAAAACATAAAATTTCTTCTTCTCCCCAAAAGAATAACTCCCACAAAATAAAACTTTCTTCCCTTTATATTTTCCTCTCTAAAAAGATAACTATTCCCCAACAAAAAATGAATATTTATCAAAGACAAGGCTGCCCATTACTTTTAACTAACTCCTCAACACCATAAAAAATGAAATAAAACATTCAATTAACACAAGCTATTAAAGCTATTTTTTTTTAAAAAATTAAAATCACAAAATATACAATATTCTCTATTTCATATAAAAATAGTAATTTAAATCCAATCGTCCAAATACACAAAGCTCCCCAAAAAGGATTTAAATAAGACTATAAGAGCTTGCAAAAAGGATTACTAAAATCATTTAAAAATTTCCAAATGACATATATGAAATCATGAAAAGATGTCAAAGAAACCACATCAAGACATTGACAACCAATTAAATATATATAACCACATAAAAGATTAACGAAAACCAAGACAAAGTACCTCAATGAAACATACTGGTAAAACACAAACAACTGAAAGGTGCGCTACACATTTAGCTGAAAGGTGCTCCAGACATTATCGTTAGGTAACCGAACGATAAGACATCAACAGGGAAACACTGCCCTAATAGGGTACAATGGCTAGGGTAGAGGACATTTGGCCTGTGACTACCTTCAGTAACCACCATCGGGGAATGAGTACACTCAAGCCTATGGATCTAGGCGAAGTCGATACTTAGTACCTGCATCACTCCAATTACATGTCAAAGTACATGTGCATATAAGATATATCATATAGTCAAAGCAACATCAATCATCAATAAGAGGGTCATGATATCATAAGCCTCTCGAACATGAGTGTTACGACATCATCCCTTTCCTATCCATAATCATACAAAATCAATGATAACAATATATAAATGTATAATCATGTAATCCAAAATAATAGCTAAACATGACAACCTTTCACATATCCATCAATGTCTAACTTCATTATAGTAACTTTTAACATTTAAAATATCAAATCAAAATCAAAATACTATCTTACCAGCCTGGGTTTAGAGAGGTGTTACATCAATTTTTTTGGGAAGAGATCTAAGTACCTTTTTTACAATCATACCTTCTTTTAGTTCTTCACCAAGACCTCTGATAGAATTGACAACTTCATCAACCCGAAGTAGGAATATGGAAATGTCTTCCTCTTCATTTTTAGACTTTCAAACTAACCTCAACGAGTTTGAAGGTTTTCTTGTTTCACCTTTTCATCACCTTCATAGATATTGCACAACTTACTCCATACTTCCTTCGTTGTCTTGCAATGCATGATCTTTACAAACTCAAAGTTAGATAAACCACATAGAATAACATTTCTTGATTTAGCATTATTTTTCACAAGCCTTCTTTCTAGCCTGATCTCTTGGGGGACTTTGAGGAATCTCATATTCATCCACAATTAATTGCCAAACTTCAAACCTTAGGGCCATTAGATATGCTTCCATCCTTACTTTCCAAAATGCATATTTGGATCCATCAAAAAGTGGTGCCTTATTTGAAGATAATCCTTCTTGATCCATTGAGTGTCATGCCATCTCGAATCTACCTCAAGCTATTAAACTTCTTCAAAGGAACTTAGCTTTGATACCAATTGAAGGGCACACAATATACTAAGAGTGGTGAATAGGTATATCAAATCTATTTAAACTCTTTAATTCAACATAGATCTCCAAAAATAAATGACCCAACATGAATTAAAACAACTACTATCAATCAAGCAACATAGAAGCACACATTCACATAATGAACACCAGATATACATGGAAACCCAAAATGGGAAAAACCATGGTGAGAAGAGCTTCTTGGAGCTACTGTCCAAATCTAGCCCCATAGAAATAATGAATGTTACAATCATGAAGTAGGCACCGACCCACCAGAGACACCAATCTCTTGTTGTATTTGTAGGCACCAACCTACTAGAGACACCAATCCCCAATACACATATTTGAGCACCAACTCAATAAGTAATACACTAGTCTTACTAGATTACGAAGATAAGGTTTGTGAAACTTCAATGTTGATTACACAGATTACACAAGATCTAGAATCTTGCTTCAAACAAACTCCCACATAAATTATGATCTTCTTATTATGGATCATAATGATTGAGATATGGAACTCCTATTACAACCCTTGCTCACACAATTTCTCTCACATACACATATATTACTCTCACCACAAGTTCGATGTAAAACTATGATGATTATATGCATCTCGTTACATTAACATCATCTCATGTCAACCAAGAGTCCCTTAACAGGTTATCTGTAATTATCTAGATCGGCTAAGGTGGACCTAATTCAAATTTACATGAAATGTGTAGCAGGTAGATCCTAAATCAAATTTGTTTCCATCAAGAGAACATGATGTCATGTGCTTCCTTCAAGAATCTTAACCTAGATCTATTTGATTTTCCCACCCTAACTTTGGAGGTCACATGCTACAAGTGACTGTCACACAGTTCTGGAACATCAATTGGTTAATTAACCAACACAGTGACCCTTCTATCACTCCAAACTTCCTGCTCATTGAACATAAATTTCAATTTAAATCTGGAATGAGATAGAAAATGTGTAGACATACTCTCCATTCAAACCATAGACCACAACTCACATCTAGGAAGAAGTATAGATCATGAACATGTTGCTAGAGAAATCCATTTGCTTAGGTAACTGGCCTCAAACATTCTAGATTAGACTTTCAAATTACCTCCTTTAACATGAATAGATACAAGCATGATAAATTACAACATACTACAGGTAGTCTTCTTTGTTGTTATCAAATATACTAACATGAAATGATAAAAATAGATTGATTTCAACAAGTACGATTACATTTAATTCTCACTGCTCTATTGACATTACTCTTTTGACGTCAATGAGAACCTTTGACATCAATGACAACATATGTTCAACAACCGAAATATAAAATTATTAATTTAAATCATAACACACAAAATAAATGACATAACCAAGATAACACAATGAAATCATATCATACACAATGCAAAATGAATGCATCTACGTGAGTGTGTGTATAAGATTTCCATCATGCCAACTATCTTCAGGTGGCTAGGTCATGTATCTACCTCAACCATGTTCCCGCCTTCAACTTGTTCCTAAATTCACTTGCACTCAATATCTCATTAATAGGTTGGTCCATAAAACCATAATCAATAATCAAAATATTCACATCATAATAATTCATCATTTTAATCACAATAATCATGCATTTTAAAGATACCATCTAATTTATCATCCATGAAAACAAATTAATCACATGTTATCCAATGTTCTCATCCAGTTGGACATTTATTATCAAACAAAGTTTATGCAAACAAAAATCGAGATGTGATAGATAGGCTTAGATTATGTTTCTAACTCTATGATGTGTTGGAATTATCTATTTGGTGGAAAAAATTAAGGTAATTCACTAAACACTAGACTATTCTTAGTTAAAATATTTTGAATATCAACATGATATGTATGAGACTCACCCAATGATGAGTTCGAAGGATTCTCTTTTATCACTAAGCCACTAACTACTCATATGACTTGTTCCTTGTGAAAACTCCTCTCTGTTATCTTAGTTGTGACCACTCACAATGAACCATGTGAAATAGCTCTAGGAACCAAATATATCCCTTCAAACTTATACTTTGGTTCCATGAATTGATAATTCTTAGAAAATATCCTTGAGAGAATATAACTATTACACACCAAATACCATGTTAGTTTCTCCCAATTTGACAACATGGAAATCATCACATACCTTATGATCGATCAAAAACGAATAATTTATGTTATCAAATAATCATGGTGCATGTAATAGTGAATCCATTGGCAACAATGACATTGAATATATCAAAGTATTAAGATTTTTATCTTCTCTTAACTAGCATACCTTCATTAGTGAAGTTGTGGGTATCCCCACTATCAATAAGCATTGTGATCTTTTTCTAGATAAGACTCCTTGCACTCTAATGGGATGATATAATGGTTCCCCCAAAAAAGCTACAATGCACCACTACTTGTGCTTGAATATCCTTCCTCTAACTTTTTTGGTTCATGCTCCATTGTGATTAGTTATTATTCAAGCTCTTCAAAACATGTACTGTCATCAAATTTCACCTCAATATAATGAACTTGGCCCTTACAAAGGAATCTAAGACCTAGTTCCCATGACCTCTTATAAGAGAAGCACAACTTATTTATTCTAAGTTTATTTTTGGAGTAATAATCTACCTTTTTGTTGTAGATGGTTGTTGTGTCACTTTCTAGGAATATAAATTAAATCCTCCTTTCTAAAAATTTCCCTTTTTATATCCAAAGGTGGGTATGTTGAGTTGAGATGAAATTTTATTCTTTAACATAGATGGTTCAAGTGTTAAATCCATAGATTGATAGCCCTTTAAGTGAAGTGGGTGGAAAATCCTTAATTGGACTCTCAAGGGGTTCAAATTTAGTCTTTTTATAAAAAGGAAAGTGTTTCACTATTTAGATACATCAAGTATCACAAGTGTAAGATGCTAAAATTTATCAACATAAGATTATACCATTTTTTGTCAATTGATTGTCACAAGATCCTTGAAATACTCATCCTCATATTTTTTCTCAAAGTGGTTCAAAATCCTTAAAACCATCAAAGGTTTGCACATAGCTATGCCCTTGTGTGATCCAACCATTGTACCATCAACCATAAGCAACATCCTCCAAGTAAAACGTGGCAAATTGGATGGAATTTTCCTCTTCCATAGGATGAGTATAAAGTAAGTCTATGATTTTTACAACTAGTCTCAAATAGATATCTTGTGATTGTTATAAATGGTAGGGGCATTTAACTTAACTTTTATTGCAAGCCTCTCATCTCATCATTTCTATTGCTAATAGGGGTTTTGCCACCATGATTTTTTTTTTGAAGATCTCCATGTTTTTGACAAGGATACTATAATTTTTAATGCTTCAAATTTCTCTTGAAATTCTTCAAATATTTATCAATCTTCTTTGTAGGAATAGTATTGGGTTATCTTTTTCTTCTCCTTATATAAGAATATGGGCATAGCAAGTTTTAGCATGGAACTGATTGTAGACAAGTTATTTGTGTATGGAATTTCTTAGATCCCTAAGGTTTTATCATAGTCTAGATTTTTTATATTATTTTGGAAAATAAATATGTATGCCATTAGTTCTTTCAATCTTTGAATTCCTATTAGAGTCATGAAAAATTCTCATTTTTCTTCATCGAACAATTTCTTCATTGTCTTCCTTCTTCTACCATATCTTCTTTATCTATATATAAATATATTTTATTTATTTATTTATTTATTTTTTATGTTGGATCAAGGATTTGTTGCAATTTATTTTGTTCTCTTCTTAAATAACTTATACCTCTTTCAATTGGTAGCATCAAAAAACCTTTCCACCCTTTAGGATAGAAAGATCAAAGCTTTACTACCACTATAATGATCTACAAAAAAAAATCTAAAATATTTATCACTTCCTTATCACCAAGATCATATGAGGGTGAGATCAGAGCATATAGTGAGAAAATATGATTATTTTCCACTTTATGATCACCTACATCATGCGAGAGAAAGGTGAGAACCTATGACGAACAAATTATGATTTATATATTATTTTCAATAGTAAAATAGCCAAAGAGATCTAACAATATTGTGTACAAATATGATTAAATTATTGAAGTTTAAAATAATTAGTACATAGTTTTGAACAAGCTTCCTCCATAAAATATATTTTAGCTTTAAATGATTACAAATATTTACTACCCAATATTTTGAAGCTTATAAAATTATAAATACATTTTGAAAAATAATAAAAAATGTTTAAATACCCATAACATATGTTACAATCCTCTAAACTTGAAATGGAGATGCAACCTCCATAGGAAGTTTCCCTCGAGAATTCAAAAGGTTTTGATCCTCCAAACTCCAAGAAACCAATGGTGTTTCATCTACTAATCTCTAGAATCCAAGGATTTTCATCCTCAAATGCATTAGTTGGACATAAGGCTAATTTTCAATAGATTTTTATTTTGAGAAGAATAGATGATTACATATGAAGAAATGACTTAGTTTTTAAAGCTAGGTCACTTGCCCCAAATAGGGGCACAAATTTCCATGCCATCCTTTCCTAAACATAAAAGATATTAATTTTGCTATATTTTCCCCTCAAAATAGGCCTCATAAAAAATTCATCTCTTTTTATTATTTTTTGCTTGGTCAAAAATGTCTCTCATACAACCATTTATAATTTGTAACTCATCATTAAACACCACCTTGACATGCATGCCAATAATAAGGTTCTCTTTCATACAGTTAATTTGTAACTCCTCATTAAATGCCACTTTGTCATGCATGTCAATAATAATATTCTCCTCCACAAAGTCGATTTGTCACTCCTCATTAAATACCACTTTGTCATGCATGCCAATAATTATCCCACAATAATGATTTTCCATAATATCTATCATGAAGTTTATGCCATATTCCTCAAGGGTTTCATAACTCCTCTTTCATAGAATCCCATGTTGTATTTTATAAATTTCACTATTAAATAATACTAAATTATTTCTTTTTCTCAATTTATGACCTTCGTATTAAAACTATTTCCCTAACAATTATTCCTCAACCCAAACAAAAATATTAGAATTGACTCTTAGGTCCACACATGATTAATTAATTAAAAAGAAACATTACATTAATTATAGTGAAAGTTCATCTTATTACCATACTATTTCCTCTTACTAGTACCACTATTATCTTTGTGTTACTATGCTATGCCATTGCGTAGATTATTATTTATCAGCTTTATTTTCTCCACATCAAAGATATAATTGTGATTGCATTGACATTCTTATGAATACGCCATTACACAGATTATAACATCAAGCTTGCTCCTCCTCATAACAGTTTAAGTTTTTATCTTCTAGCTTCCCTTTGAGTCTTCCACTCCAACAAACTTACCTAAGTGCCAAACTCTCATCTCTTATCCTCACCCACTCTTAAACTCAGATTTATATTTCTTTCAAACATCTAATGATTATGATATTGCTATCATGATTCAACCATGTAGTTTTTTAAGTCAAACTCATTGACCCATGTTTCATGAGTAGTGATTCACAAGAACCCATCTCTCAACCATTTTGGTTGAAAAAACAGTTGAGAGATGGGTTTTCTCAACCAAAATGGTTGAGAGATGGGTTCTTGTGAATCACTACTCATGATCAAATATGGCATATGGCAAATTCACCGCCAGCAATTCACCGACGAAAATTCACCATGGGAAAATTCATCGCCATGAAAAATTCACCACCAGCAATTTACCGCCGCGGAAAATTAATCACATTAATATTAAAAATGTTAATGCAGTTAATTTTCCATGGCAGCGAATTGCTGGTGGTGAATTTGTCATGGCAGTGAATTTTCCGTCGGTGAATTGTTGGTGGTGAATTTTACTAGAGCCAATAGTGGATCAATGAGTTTGACTCGAAAAACTACACAGTTGAATCCTGATAGCAATATCATAATTTGACATGCTGTGGAAAATACCTCGCCAATCAAAAATAAAATTTTCCAAGCATTTTCCAAGAATTAGACACAGTCAAAAGGTTGGCCAGGCCATAAAAACTTTTCGTGTGCACTCACATGCACATTCACATGGCCCTGCGTGTATGCACCTAAAACCATGTGCTATCTATGGAAAAATCTGATTGCGCTCAGTACTTGTATTGACCACGACCATATGAAGACATTTTCTCTATTTTGTTGTCTTGTGCACTGCCATTAATCTCTGCTTCATTTCACGTACAATGTTGCTTTGGTTCAATGAAGACGTACACAATTATATACACAACAAACATTTAAAGACCAGCGTAGACTACTTACATGTTCTGATAATCCAACACAGGTCAACTTTACTTTACAGGTAAGTATGAATTGGTAGATATCCTTTATTCCTCCTGTTGCATGGATACCATGCACCCAAGTCAACTACTGCATGGCAGAACTACGACGAACATGTGACTTCTTCTGTGGCCTGTCCCTTAGACTATGATTACCATCTTTATAACTTGTTCTATTTTCATCCTCATTTGTGCTTCCATGCATAACTTTGATCAGGCCTTCTCTACTTTGTAAAATCCAAAATTTTGAAAAGACTTCTTTCAACGAACTCATCACATCTATGCTTTAGAATCGTCAAACCTCAAAAGTTTAAAATAGCTTCATAATAGAAAGGTGAATTGGGTCCCTCACAACATAATCAAATGTTGACTAAGCTTTTCCTTATTATGTACTTTAGCCTAATCTACATGCATTGGTTTTGTTGAACAGAACGACTTTGAAGGTATTGTCTCTATTTTTTTGAGGAGTCTTAAATTTTCTCAAGTGTTTTGTAAGTCAAATCATAAAATCATTTTCAAATGTTTTCATCTTAATGGTTTTGGAGACGAGTCAAAGTTTTGTGTGAAATTAAGTTATGAAGTTCAAAGATATGTGTTTTTGTCTAAAGAAGAATTTCAGACTTCTCAAGTAATCGAGTAATTTTCTAAATGATTTCTATGCTCTCACTTTCTATCATATTATAATTATAGATATCTATAACTCTCAAGCAGTCAAGTGATTTTTCTTGAAAGTTACTTGTTGACTTCAATTTTTTTTTCAATATTACAAAGAGGAACTTTTAGTCTTTCTTGCAAATGAGCAATTTTTGCAATCCATATGCACTTTCTGCCATCATTATATTATAGGAATTCAAATTTGTCTTGCAATCATGTAAATTTTACAAATTGCATGTAGATCTCCCATTCCTGATGTGGTATATGCTAGAACTTTGGAACACTTATATTGTTGGCAAGGATATAACAAAAGATGGAAGAAAGTTGCAAATGAAGAAAAACCCACCGCAACTTACTACAAAGAGGTTGTAGATCATAAGACTGACTAGGCTTAGTAGGAGTAGGTATATAATGTAAGGGACACATCCCAAATAGCACATATATGTATAGATGTTAGATAAATGTAAGAAAGAGAGGAAGTGAGGAGAAAAAGAGACAAGATATATATAGAAGATATAGAAAGACTAATTGTAAGTTCAGGCTATGTTATATTATGGTATATAAATACAATATATAAAGACATTATTGGTACTATTGAATGGATTATTGACTATGGCTTATGTTAGGAATATAGTATAATAACACACTACACTTAATCTTGGTCCTTCTATTATTGTTGTTATTGAGGTATAAATACAACTTCTAAAGAATTCCTAAGGCTTAGAACTTTGGTCTGTGAGCCAACTTTTATAGCTAACATTAGTTTTGTTACTTGGGACCCTAGTTAGGCAATAGAGAAGAGATCTGAGCATCAAATGAACCTGTAGATTAAATCAATTGAGAAAGATAATAAAAAAGGCTAGGAAAATTTTCATTAAAAAAATATGTGGAAAAATTCCCTAGGTACTAACCTCATGAGAGGGGTTCAAGCATCTAAGGGATGGTGAATGGAAAATGGGGGATCTCCAAAATAAATATCTAAAAAGATATGACCAATCAATGTGAGCATACAATGATACCAAGTGGGGCATAAAGGACTAATATAATACTACATCATAAACACCCATGGCTAAAGGGCATAACAAGAAATTAAGAGAGGTTAGAGAGTAAATTGAATTACCAAGACAATTGAACATGGAGGGAAAAAAATGGATGATAAATGTAAAAAATAGACCTAAGAACGATAAGAAAGGTACCACAAGAGAATGGAGAAAGCAAAGAAGAATGAAAGTGAGTGCACTAAGAAGGGTGTTGTTGAGCATGCCAATGTGGGTGCTACCAAGAAAAGGGAAGAATACCACACCTTTAAGGGTTTTTTCAATAAGGAATTTTTTTTTTCCAAACTTTGAAACGAATAATATGTCTTGAAAAAGTAGAGGAAATGGTGAAAAAATTAAATGGAAGTATGGAAAGATATGGAGTATCATGAAAAGAGTTAGAGGAAAGCTATGAATGTATTTAGGACCCAACATTCTTGCCTTTGATTAAATCACCATAGCTAGAACCAAATTTATTGGTGTAGTCACAAATGGAGGATCTAGAAAGGACTGCCCAACCATGTAGCCTAGAGTTCAACACAATGGAAATAACACAAGAAATTCTTAGGAAACATGAATTATCATTGATTTAATAACTTGCAGTTTTACGTGCATCATATGCCATATATGTAGATTGACTAGGGCTCACAGGCCTACCACAAGGGCATTACAAGATATTGCAATTGGCACAAGGCCTTGTTATAGTCCAACAACCTAGACAACTTGAATTATTCTTCTCTTCTATCTACTAACTACCTAACTATTGAACGTTCAACTTAACTTCTTCCTTTCTAATGGATTACAAATGATCTTAAATATGAATCTCTAGCTTCAATTATGATTCACATTGGCCTTAAGGGCTTACAACCCCAATACAAGATCAAACGTGTAGGTCAACCAAGAACATGAAAGATAACCCATTAGGAAATGGAATGTATTGTAGATCTCCAAGAACTTTCCCCTTGGACCTAAAATACCTTGTATGATGTTTCATTAAACTCCACACATTTCGAAAATGGTCTGTATAACTAATTTGAGCTAGCTAGGTCCTGAATTCTCCGTTTGAGAATTGATAGTGAAATTCTATGAGAGATAAATTTATGCAAACAAATGTAAATCACCTAAAATTTGGATATGTTGAAGATGACCTCATGTAGAACCATTATCCTGCTCCACAAGCTAAGAAATGCTAATGCGATAAAACATGGAAGAAACTATTGAGGTAGCTACAAACTGAATTGCAAGAAAATAAATGTTTTTGGTTGATACAGGATTGCTTTACAACTAGGGATGCTCTTGGATATGTGTAGGATCATCATGGAAAAAATGGGCCCTTAAGTGGCAATGAAAATTTAGAAAAATTAGAGTTAGGCAACTTGACGTAAAAATTTGAATAAGTTATTTATATTATTTCAAAAATATATAAGAATAGAATCTGTGGAAAATTGAATGTAGTTTCTAAACTACTAGGTTTATTTAAAAAAACAAAAATCTATTTGGTGAAAATTTAAAATTTCAATGCAGTAGTACTTAAATTTTAGGGAAAAAATAAAAAGTAGGTGTCTGTTTGACCACCCTAACCACAATAAAATGATAATACTCTTTTATAAGATTTTAGATATAAGTAGAGGACTCATGTTTGGATGTGATGCATATTTTTTTGTAATTTTTTTCCAAGTAAATAATTAATTATGAATTTTTTATTACAAATTTTAAAAAATATAAAAACTCATATGTTTGACCACCTTAACTTGGTCAAAACGTCATGAAGTTCAATTATTTTTTTAATCCTATAGTATGTGAAGCATAGAATGTGACACACATTTTGGATTCAAAAAATGTGATATCGTTTGAAAACTATAGATGTTTTTCAATCAGCCTTTCAATCAGGGCTTTAGTCGTAATTCGAATAGAAAATAAATAATAATAATTTATTAAATTCAAAGTAAAGTATAATTTATATTGGTGGAAAGCTGAGAAGCTCCTTTACAAACCCTTTTCGTTTCATCAATTTTGGGTAAAAAAAAGGTTGTCAGCCACATGGGCGAAGTCTAGAAAAGAAAGGTAAGTTGTTAAACACATTTTTTGTGTTGACTTCTTAGGATTGGCATGTCCGAACAAAATTTCAAAGCAAGCCTTAGGCTAATCCCTAGGCATTAAATTTTGTGTCAGAGATATCAGATATCCGATTTGAATCCGATATCTGATATGTTTTAGATATGAGTTTAAAAAATGTTATACAATTTATAATATATGATTTAAAAACTACAATAAAGTTTATAATTTAATATATAATATAAAATATAGTTTATAATGTAATATATAATATACAATTTATGATAATCTCTTACCGAATTATGTATTTAATATATAATATTTAAATATTATTTCAATATTTTAGTTAATGTATAAATATTTAAATATATATATATATATATATTACTAATATATAAAATATTTAAATATTATCTCTTTCCCTCTCTCTCCCCCAAGTCTCTCACTCAATCACTCCTATCTCTCCCCTACCCTCTATCTCTCTCCCACTCTCCCTCTCTTTCCTCGACTTCTATCTCTCCTAAAACCCCAAACCCTAAACCCCAAACCCTCTACCTCTACTCTCTCTCAAGTATCTCTCCCAATCTCACTCACCCTCTATATCTCCCCTCTACTCCTTAACTCCTAAACCCTAAACCTCTTAACCCTTTAAACCCTAAACCCTTAAACCCTACCATTAACCATATATACCCTCTATCTCTCTCCCACCCCCCCTCTCACTCTCCCAAGTCACTCCCTCCTACCCACTCTCCCTATGTCAAGTCTCTCTCTCAAAGTCACTCCCTTTATCTCTTTCCCCTAGATACTCTTAACCCTTAAACCTTAAGCCCTTAAACCCTCTACCCTCTCTCTCTCTCTCTCTCCTACCCTCTCCCACTCTCTCTGTGTCTCTGCCTCTCACTCACTCCTCTATCTCTCCCTCTCCCATCTAACTCCTAAACCCTAAACCCTTAACCCCTAAACCTTAAACCCTTAAAATCCCGCATCTTCTACCACTAACCCCATATACCTCTATCTATATAATACCTCTATCTCTCTCCTACCTCTCTCTCTCTCAAGTCTCCCTCCTACCCCTCTCCCTCTTAGGTCTCTCTCAGAGTCACTCCCTCTATCTCTTTCCCCTCTACCCTTAACCCTCTCTCTCTCTCTCTCTCTCTCTCTCTCTCTCTTTATCTCCGACCCCCTCTCCCTCTCTCAAGTCTCTCTCTCTCTCACTCACTCCATTTATATCTCTCCCTCGACCCTTAACCCTTAAACTATAAACCTTTAAACCCTATACCCTCTACCATTAACCCTATATATCCTCTATCTTGTTGGAAAATGTGCCTCAATCTTATTGGCATGAAACTCCTGAAAGAGAAAAGTCGGTGAGACCCTTTGGAAGTCTTACCGACTAGCAGCTATGTTCTAATCATTTGAAATGCTCAGGTCATTGAGACGTTTTTGTCTTACCGACGAGATTCATCGGCAAGACATGTTGATCACTGTGAAAGATCTAACTCTTTCCGCTAGGGGAGATCTCTTGCTGATGATTTGGTTTCTATTGGATATCAAGGAGACTCTTGGCGACGAGTGGCATCGGGGAGAGATGTGAACTTTCAGAATGACACATTCTGGCAAGATATGTCTCGTTGATAGTTATACACTCGAAGTCATTAGGGTGACATGAAGGCTCAATAAGAGTCTAAGCGATGGCTATGGTCTCGCTGAAAGGTTTGCACTTGGTATGATCTCCTGCTAATGGATGTGGTCTCGCCGATGGGTATATAACTTTGGTATGAACTCTTGGCGATGGTGTTTCTCTCACCTATAGGCTGGTGCATTCGATATGACCTCTTGGCGATAGCGGTGGTCTCTCTGATTGTTCTGTATTTAGTATGATGTCTCGCTGATAGCGATGGTCTTTCCGATAGAGCTACATGAGTTGAACGTCGGTGTGAAGTCTTAGCGACAACAATGGTTTGGCTGATGGTTCTATAGTGGATATTGATATGATGTCTTAGTGATAGAGTGAGTCTAGGCAACAGTTTTGAACTCGATATGACTCTTGCCGATGGTGGTGACTCTGGCCGATAACAACAGTCGAGCATTGTGGCATCGAGGAGACATGGCCTAGTGTCTCACCGACATGTGATACTGATTGAACGCATTGACTGAATGTCTATCCTACGTGGTTTGTTTTCGACCAATCAGAGAAGCAGAATGCGAATTGCTAGCAGTTGGACTGTTGCAGCCGTTCCTGTGAGGAAGATCAACAGACCATGAACGACATGGATATACTCTGTAATCGAAGATGATGATCAGTTCGGTGAACAGTTCGATGTGTGATCAATGTGTATGAATTCAATTTAGAGAGCATTGTAACTGGGATGTTTTGTACAAGGTTGATCAAGGAAATGTTGATGCTGTAAATTGGCATCAGAAAGTTAAGTCTGAACTCTGTATGTAATTTTTATTTATTGTAATACAAAGAGGCTTTTCTTGGTGTGGTGGGTTTTTCTCCCGTAAGGGTTTTCCCACGTAAATATGGTGTTCAAATTGTGTTTGTTCATTTCTCTATTCTGTTAATATTTTCAAGTGCATCTTAATTGGACTGCAATTGAAAATTTAAAGTCACCTCTACATTATTCCCTGAGGTTTTGACATTAGAGTTTGTTCTCACCTAAGCTTTCCTTACAAGTGGTATTAGAGCCCAGTTGTGTTATCCTTGTGGGCGTTGGGTTTTTGTGTCAATTTCCGTTCAGTGGGAGTCTTGTAGAAGTCCGTAATTCAAATTATAGATTAAGATGGCAAGCACGCCAAGAAAGATTGAAATTGAGAAATTCAATGGCAGTAATTTTGAGTTGTGGAAACTTAAAATGGAAGATTTGTTGGTTGATCGTGATCTTTGGCTTGCTATGTCTGGAACGAAGCCTACAGGCATGAAGCAAGAGGATTGGGACCTTGCAGATCAAAAATCAAAGGTGATAAGGCTCTATTTAGCAGACTCTATTCTTTTGAATGTTCATGAAGAAAAGACAGCATCTTCTTTGTGGAAAAAGACTGGGAGCTATTTATCAAGGCAAGTCCTTGGTGAATAAGTTGTTCTTGAGGAAGAAGTTGTGCTCTTTGAAAATGCAGGAAGGAGCGTCTGTTGTTGATCACTTGAATGCTTTCAACATGCTAATTGCTCAGTTAGCATCTGTGGGTGTGAAGATTGATGAAGAAGATCATTATATGCTGTTGTTATGTTCTTTGAGAGATTCTTGGGATCACTTGGTGATGGCTATTGGGAGTACGACATACACTTTTAAGATGGAAGATGTTGTTGCTTCTTTGCTATCAGAAGAGATGAGAAGGAAATCTTCTGAGATGGTGAAGGAGGCTCTTGCTATTAGAGGAAGATTGAAAGAAAAAGGCAAGAAGAAGGACAAGAAGTCCAAATCGAAATCAGAAGGGAGATCAAAGTCTCCTAGCAAGAAGTCAAAGGTGAAGTGCTAGAATTGTGGGAAACCTGGTCATGTCCGAAAGGATTGTAAAGAGGAGAAAAAGAAGAAGAAGAAGTATTCTACTGACAATGATTCTTCTCAGAGTGATGCAGACGCCTTCATTGCAGCTTTTGCTACACAGGCATCAGATGATGTCTGGCTGATTGATTCTAGAGCATCTTTCCACATGACATCTCATAGAGATTGGCTCACTAAGTATGAAAAATATGATGGTGGAAGGGTGTATTTGGCAAGTGATTCATTTTTGGAAATAGTTGGTCGTGGAAGAGTCAAAATTCAGTTCCCTGATGGAAGAGTAAAGGGAATCAATGATGTAATGCATATACCAGGTCTGGCTTGAAATCTAATTTTTGTTAGTAAGTTGAATGATGTTGGAGTGCAAGTCACGTTCTATGGAAATAGCTACAAGATGACTAGAGGCTCAATGGTGCTAGCAAAGGGTGCTCACATTGGTACCTTATATAAGTTGGATGCACATGTTGTGCAATGCAATAGTGTCTCTGCAAAGTCACAGAAGGCTACTCATGGAGAAAAGGAGGTAAAAGTTCCTGATAGTGCAAACTCTATGGAAGTTAAACTTCCAGTAGAAAAGACTATGCTCTGGCATCATAGGCTAGGCCACATTGGTGAAAAAGGTTTAAAAACCTTGAAGAATAGAAACCTAGTTGAAGGGCTTAATGATTGCAACTTTGAATTCGAATGTTGTGAACATTGTATATATGGTAAACAACACCATGTTTCATTTTACTCCAGTCCTCACAAATCTTCTGATTTACTTGATTACATACATTCTGATGTTTTTGGTCTAGTAAATGTTCCTTCTTTGTCTAAATCAAGATATTATGTATCGTTCATTGATGATTATTCAAGAAGGGCATTTGTTTTTTTTTTGAAAAGTGAAATAGAAGTGTTCAGTCATTTTAAGGAATTTAAAACCCTTGTGGCAAATTAGACTGGAAGAAAGATAAAATGTTTAAGGAATGACAATGGCAGTGAGTTTTGTTCTGATGAGTTTGAGAGGTATTGTAAAGATCATGGGATTAAAAGACATAAAACTACACCTTACACTCCGCAACAAAATTGAGTTGTAGAAAGGTTCAACATGACAGTGATGGAAAGAGCATGAAGTATGCTAAGCAGTGCTAGCTTGGAGGAGAAGTTCTGGGCTAAGGTAGTTGCAACAACATGTTACTTGATAAACTGTTCTCCTAATTCCGCTCATGTTGAGAAAACACCTTTGGAAGCACGTTCTGGGAAGAAGACCTCTCTAAGACATATTTGTGTCTTTGGGGTGACATGAAGGCTCGATAAGAGTCTAAGTGATGGCTGTGGTCTCATCGAAAGGTTTGCACTCGGTATGATCTCCTGCCAATGGCTGTGGTCTTGCCGATGGGTATATAACTTCGGTATGAACTCTTGGCAATGGTGTTTCTCTCGCCAACAGGCTGGTGCATTCGATATGACCTCTTGGTGATAGTGGTGGTCTCTCTGATTGTTTTGTATTTGGTATGATGTATTACTAATAGCGATGGTCTTGCCGATAGAGCTACATGAGTTGAACATCGGTGTGAAGTCTTAGTGACAACGATGGTCTGGCCGATGGTTCTGCAGTGGATATCGATATGATGTCTTAGCAATAGAGTGAGTCTGGGTGACAATTTTGAACTCAATATGACTCTTGCTGATGGTGGTGACTCTAGCCGATAATGACAGTCGAGCATTGTGGCATCAAGGAGACACGACCTAGTGTCTCACCAACATGCGATACTGTTTGAATGCCTTGACCAAATGTCTATCCTACGTGGTTTTTTTTCAACCAATCAGAGAAGCAAAATGTGAACCACTAGTAGTTGGACTGTTGCGGTCATTCCTGTGAGGAAGATCAACAAACCATGAACGACATGGATATACTCTATAATCAAAGATGATGACTGGTTCGGTGAACACTTCGATGTATGATTAGTGTGTATGAATTCAATTCAGAGAGCATTGTAACTGGGATGTTTTGTACAAGGTTGATCAAGGAAATGCTGCTGCTATAAATTGACATCAGAAAGTTAAGTTTGAACTCTGTATGTAATTTTTCTTTACTGTAATACAAAGAGGCTTTTCTTGGTGTGGTGGGTTTTTCTCCTATAAGGGTTTTCCCATGTAAATCTGGTGTTCAAATTGTGTTTGTTCATTTCTCTATTCTGTTAATATTTTCAAGTGTATCTTAATTGGACTGTAATTGAAAATTTAAAGTCACCTCTGCATTATTCCTTGAGGTTTTGAAATTAGGAGAGTTTGTTACGCACCTAAGCTTTCCTTACATATCTCTCTCCCACTCCCTCTCTCTCTCTCTCAAGTATCTCCCTCCTACCCCCTCTCCCTCTCTCAGGTCTCTCTCTTAGAGTCACTTCCTTTATCTCTTTCCCCTCTACTCTTAATCCTTAAACCCTAAGCCCTTAAACCCTCTACCATCTACCCTCTCTCTCTCTCTCATGTCTCTTTCTCTCCCCCTCTATCTCTTTCCCCTCTACCCTTAACCCTAAAACCTAAACCCTTAACCCTTAAACCCTTATAACCCTCTACCCTCTACCATCAAACTTATACCCTCTATCTCTATCCCACTCCCTCTCTTTGTCTCTCAAGTCTCTCACTCAATAATCCTTCTCTCTCTCCCCTCTACCCTTAACACTCTACCCTATATCTCTCTCTCACTCCCTCCTTCCCTCTCTTTCACTAACTCCCTCTATCTCTCTCCCCTCTGTAACCCTTAACCCTAAACCCTTAACCCTTAAACCCTCTACCCTCTACTCTCTCTCTCTCTCTCTCAAGTCTCTCCCTTGTACCCCTTATCCCTCTCTCAGGTCTCTCTCTCTCTCTCTCACTCCCTCTATATCTTTCCCTCTACCCTTAACCCTAAACCCTAAACCCTAAACACTTAACCCTTAAACCCTAAACCCTTAACCCTCTACCTTCTACCATTAACCCTATACCCTCTATCTCTCTCCCACTCCCTCTCTCTCTCTCTCTCTCAAGTCTCTCCCTCGTACCCCCTCTCCCTCTCTCAGGTCTCTCTCTTAGTCACTCCCTCTATCTCTCTCCTCTCTACCTTTAACCCTTAAACCCTCTACCCTTAACCCTCTACTCTCTCTCTCTCTCCTACCTCCTCTCCCTCTCTCAGGTCTCTCTCTTAGAGTCACTCCCTCTATCTCTCTCCCCTACCCTTAACCCTTAAACCCAAAACCCTTAAACCCTCTACCCTCTACCCTTAACCCTCTACCCTCTCCCTCTCTCTCTCTCCCTCTTACTATAAACCCTAAACCCTCTACCCTCAACCCTCTCTATCTCTCTCACTCCCTCTATCTCTCTCCCCTCTATAACCCTTAAACCTAAACCTAAACCCTTAAACCCTAAACCATTATAACCCTCTCTCTCTCTCTCTCTCTCTCAGAGTCACTCCCTTTATCTCTCTCCCTTCTACCCTTAACCCTTAAACCCTCTACCCTCTATCTCTCTCTCCATCCTACCCTTAACCCCCCTCCCTCCCTTTCTCTCTCTCTCACCCTCCTACCCCCTCTCCCTCTCTCAGGTATCTCTCCCTCTCTCTCTCTCTCTCTCACTCTCACTCACTCCTCTACCTCTCTCCCCTATATCCTTAACCCTAAACGCTAAACCATTATAACCCTCTACCCTCTATCTCTCTCCCATTCCCTCCCTCCCTCTCTTTCAGTGACTCCCTCTATCTCTCTCCCCTCTACCCTTAACCCTAAACCCTAAATCCTTAACCCTTAAACCCTCTACCCTCTACTCTCTCTCTCTCTCTCTCTCTCTCTCTCAGGTCTCTCCCTCCTACCCCCTCTCCCTCTCCCAGGTCTCTCACTCTCACTCCCTCTATCTCTCTCCCCTATACACTTAACCCTAAACCCTTATAACCCTCTATCTCTCTCCCAATCCCTCTCTTTCTCTCTCAAGTCTCTCACTCAATATCTCTCTCTCTCAACTCTCTCCCTCCTATCCCCCCTCTCTCTCTCTCTCAGGTCTCCCTCTCTCCCATTCACTCCCTCTATATCTCTCCCTCTACCCTTAACCCTTAAACCCTATACCTTCTATCTCTCTCCTACTCCCTCTCTCTCTCTCTCAAGTCTCTCCCTTGTACCTCCTCTCCCTCTCTTAGGTCCCTCTCTCTCAGTCACCCCCTCTATCTCTCTCCCCTCTACCCTTCACCCTTAAACCCTCTACCCTTAACCCTCTCTCTCTCTCTCTCTCCC